>JAODOF010000024.1:70395641-70412174 GCA_027576175.1 Sciades proops | reverse complement strand
ATGTTAAGTGAAAGTATTCGTAGATTTCAACAATCAAACATTAATCTTCAGAGACCAAATAGTGTTCTAGAAAAAATGAATTTTTATTAAAATACCAGATGGGCCTCCCACGGAAACGATGTATGCGATGACGTGGCGTAGTGGAAGCTTGGAGCAACTCGGCTGTTTATATCCTCTGCTTATATCGTGGTTTTGCTAGTCAAGTTTGAACGAATCCTCTAATGAGACACTTTCGTCTCTCAACAAAGAACACTGGATAATCTTGTCTTCGAAGACAAGGATTTCAACACTGACCGGTTCATCTGTTTGCACAGCAATATCCCTCTTTCCGGTCAATTCACGTTCCAAGCATATAAATGAAAATGAAACTGAAACTACCATGAAATAAAACTTTGGAAATTTCAATTGAGTGCAAAATGTTCTGAGTAATTCTCTTATCTGGAGTATTGTCAATTAAAGTGAAGCTCAATCGAATGCCCCGTCTCTTGATCTGTTGGTGATTGTTCTTTAACGTTGATGTTTTCTTTGTTACCTGTATTTTCTTCCAATATATGCTGAAGAACCTACAACACATCAGAATACTGATTACAATTCACCAGGTAAGACACCGACAATATACTACTACAAAGAATCACGGTAGAACAAAGTTGAAACTAACCTCCTGGTGTTGTCTCTGTTGGCACTCAATGCTGCATTGGCGGACTTCTGGAGCTGAACAATGGGCAAATATTGTTGGCACGGCATTGTCTTTTCATTCGTTTTATTCTGGAAGCCCTATTAATCTTGCTTTTAATTCAAAATGATTCGCGGGCAGGTTGTTTCGAGGTCTTCTGATAGCATGAATCCAATTCTTTTCTTAATAGTCAGACGATTCTGGCCAGGTAAACGGTGAAAAGATATCTTTTTTTATCATCTTCTTTTTAGCATAATTTTGGCGTTTATATGTTGCGAAATGAGGCATACTTTACTTATTTAAAAGCCTATAAATTCAGTAAAAATGCTTATAAAACTAGCAAAACCATGACGTAAGCAGAGGATATAAACAGCCACGTTGGTCCAAGCTCCCACTCCGCCACGTCATCGCATACGTCACTTCCACGGGAGGCCCATCTGGTATTTTAATAAAAATGTATTTTTCTAGAACGTTATTTGGTCTCCGTAAATGAATGTTTGACTGAAATCAATGAATACTTTTACTTAACAAAAGTTTAAGAGTAAATCTGCTGGAGGATCCCATATCACACTGCAGTTATTGATTGTTCAGTAATGGAGATTTGACTATAAATTGTTCGTAATAACTGCAGTCTTAAGGAAATCCAAATTATGATGGTACAACCAGAACAACTGCCAGAGCCATGCTGTTATAGAAAAATTAATTCACAGCTTCTGATTTGAGAATTCAATCAAATATCTATATTACTTTAGTGTCCCTGTACATTCCAGGCATTTAGAAGACATTCTTATCCAGAGCAACATACAACACACCCAGAGCAGCCTGGGGAGCAGTTGCTTTGCTCAAGGACACTTCAGCTCTTCCTGCTGGTCCAGGGAATCAAACCAGCAACCTTTTGGTCCCAAAGCTGCTTGTCTAACCATTAGGCCATGGCTTCCCCATGTCATGTGCCACCCGGCTATTCATATTAATAATGACACTTTACATAAAACTGAACTACTGATTTCAGTTCATATCTTGAAATATTATTTAAACTTACTAGAGCGGCGGCTACAATTATCGAAATCTTAACAATCTTTTGGTCACTGCAAAAGTAGAAAAGACTTTCGATACATAAATTGTGCATGAATAATTACTCAAACTTCCACCGGAAAAAATGAGTTGATTCCCGATTACTTAGCATATCAAATCACGTGACACCGTTCCACAATTATTGACGCCTTTGTCCACAGTTATCGACATCCAGATGATTATTTATAAAAAATAATCAGTATGTGGTATTAAGTTAACAAAACGTAGTTTTTATTTAAAATTTGTTTTGCATAGACTTATATTTAGGACAAAATATATTTTATGTAAATATATGGATGTCGGTGTTTACGTAAATGAGGAAGTAATTCTAATGTTTGGAAACAAATGAACTGAAAATGTTTAACCTGCATCAGAAAATCTTTTTGTTCCACTTTCTACCCACTTTCTAAGTATTTTCGTAGATCACATTTTGTTAATTATTCATAGTTGTTTGTATTCATTTCTAGTTTTGTAGTTTACCAAGAAATGTGAACAGGCAATTGATATTGTAACCAAATGTAAATCCAGGTCAAAGGTCGCATGTCATTCCTCGAGCCAACATACAAAACGTCTACTGATATTGTAATATGTGGTAGATATTTACAACAAACTTCATAAATAAATAAATTCTGAATGGAATAGAAAAATCTAAAAATTTCAAGCATGTAATTTTTTTTATATGCTCGGAATTTAATTCTGGTCTAATTCTATTTATTTCAAGAGGACTCCAAATACTCTATAAACATTGCATTCTATTATGAATCAGAAAAAAAAAATATAAATCACAACACTTTTATTTTTTAAAGTACTTCATCTACTTACACAAAGATCGATCCATAACAGTTGTAAATGTCACTTAATTCCACAGGGTGTGGATAATGGTGGACACCGGTGAAAGTGATCACTATGATTGACACCGGTGAAAGTGATCACTATGATTGACACCTCACGTGACTTCTCAAACACGTTTACATACAAAATGGTGACTGTCAAATGAAAGAGTAAAAAAACAAAGTAGGTTTCGACAAGGATATCATGAAATATTGGTAAATTTGATCAGTAAAAACATGCCCATGATCTTTCCACCATGCTTACCTGTGATGATGATGTCTGGGTTTTTCTCAACTTGCTGATCGTGCTAAAAAAAATCCATCTCAGGGTAACGAGCTGTGTCATCAGACGACAAGATCAAAGGGTGAAGGTGGTCTTCTGGTTGATTAATTAACCAATAACTGTTGTAACTGAAACTCACCTTTGTAAAGTTGTTTTTTATTGGTAAACCTGAAAAGATGTCAATAATTATGGACTGTCGATAACACATCGTCACTTGCCCAAGACCAAGCCATCCGGGCCATGGAGGAATGTATTGCTGACGTTCGCGCTTGGATGAGCCATAATATGTTGATGCTCAACGATGGTAAAACTGAGTTTCTTATTATTGGTTCCCGTCAACAACTCGAGAAAGTTAACATTGACTTTGTGCATGTCGGTGCCTCCGAGATTAAGCCAGTCTCATCTGTACGCAACCTCGGGGTGTGGTTTGACTCACACGTGTCCATGGATGTACACATTGGTAAAGTCTGCAGTAAAGCCTTTTTCGGGCTTTATAAGATGAGGCAGATAAGGAAGTTTCTTTCATAAGACACCACCAAGACTCTTGTTCATGCTTTTGTGATGTCTCATCTCGACTACTGTAATTCTATGCTTTATGGTGTCTCTCAATATCAACTCAACCGCTTACAGCGTGTCCTAAATGCCGCAGCGCGGGTGACTTGTCTTCTCCCACGGTACGCCCACATAACCTTGGCGCTCTTCCAACTCCACTGGCTCCCTGTGGCTTCTCGGATCAAGTTTAAGATCGCATTGATTGTTTTCAAAGCTCTTCAAGGCTCTGCTCCATCCTACATATGTGGAATGTTGGAAAGGCAGCGCGCTAACCGCTATGAACTGCGGAGTGATGGACAACATCTTCTCACTGTTCCTCGAACCAAGTGTAAAATACTTGGTGATAGATCTTTTGCGGTTGCTGGCCCAAAAGTGTGGAATAGCCTTCCCCTTGATATAAGGAATTCAGGCGACGTGAACACTTTCGAATCTAAATTAAAGACTTTTTTTATTTAAAGAATAGTATTTATTATAAATATGTAAATCGGATTTTAGGATTACTTTTTAATACTTTTATATCTTGTAAAGCGCATAAGAATATTTTTATAAATTGTGCGCTCTATAGATTCAATAAATTAAATTCAAAAGAGATCATCAATGATGTGTTGGATGTTTCCTTCACAAAAATCCTGCGAAACAATGTAAATGTTAAATTCATAAATTCTCGTTCACAAGAGCTCATATGGCAGATGAGCCATATAATCTAACTTGTGAAAAAAAAAAAAGCTAAATAAATCTCCTCACAGAAATATTCATCATTGAGACTTCATAACAGTGTCTTGCATCAGTGTGCTGTGATGCATGTAGTGAGTCAGGGAGGCAGAGCGAGCCTGAATCTGGAGACATCAAGATGCTTTGTAAGTTGGTTGACCAGAAAGTGTGGAGTTAAAGTATCAATCTTTGCCATAAAGCCGGATTTCTGTTCCATTAGGCTTGTTTTGATGTGAGTTGAGAATTATAAAGCACTTCTGATTGCAGGTGTCTGTAAGCTGGTCAAAAGAACCTGCAGAGAATGTGTCTCTGTCCATCTCCGTAGCTGAACCCAGATCATTGGTGGGAATCTTGGTTGTAGACAAAGCGAGCCAGGACTCAAACCGGAGCAACGATTTTACAGAAAAAAGGGTACTGCATTCACATGATACTGAACACACATTCACGGTATATGATACCGATGGTGAGTCACTGCAAAGACAAAGGTAGGTGGTGGTGTTTATTGTTCTACATTTTTCTGGCTTTTATACTATCATGAGGACAACAGAAAATCCATGCCTATGGGGAGTTCCCATTCTCCGTCTTCGATTTTGTTTTATATTTCCTCATTTTCTCTGTAATAGATCCTATTCACAATAATTCCTATGTAACCCAATGTCCAGCATGCACACAAGTCTCAGTTTTCACATCATTTTTCACACAGATTACAAAAACCTGTTTCAGGTCTGTAATGTTCTACTGGTTTCATCCAATGCTTCCCCTTGAAGACCAAACATTAATTCTTCCATCCAATAGCTATACCACTTATCCACTGAGGGTTACGGGTGAGCTGGAACCAATCCCAGCTGATATAGTTCAAGAGGCGGGTTAATTCTGAACAGGTTGCCAGTCTATAGAGGCTTTGCACCATCACGTGACCCCCATAGCAATGGTAACTAGGGCACCATGACAGGGGGCACGCTTGTAGTGCTTCATTCAGCTGAGTTAGTTGTTATTGATCAGTATGGGAAGGTTTTGCTGTGTTTTTGATGTGCAATTAATTCTGAATGAAACAAAGATGTCAGATTTTTTAATTTACCAAAAGTCATTCATCATCAGGGCAAAAAAAGTAGAGAAATTTCTAAATGCAGAAGGGAAAATTGGGGGGAAAAACATTCAGTGGGACTTGGTATCGAACAGAAAGGTCAAAAACCCCTACGGTATACTCACTTCATTTCCACAAAGGTAAGAATTTTAAAAAGTAGTAATAATTTCACAACTACAGCGCCATGCTCATTTTTATACAGTGACGTGAACATGAGCAACAACACAGCAGCTCAGCAGAGCCGTTTTCACCGAGGTGCATTTACATTCGGGGATCCTTCGGAACGCGTTGTGCATGCGCTTGAGACCCAGTCATTATGGGAAACACCTGATGCTGATCTGAGCGCAATCAGCACGCTGTTTTCGCACAGATTTTGTGAAGTATTGTGTCAGGTATGTGGCGGTAGACAGGTCTAGGTGCAGGAAGAGTGTTTCTTAGCAGGCATGATCAATACAAAAACAAAACCGAAAGCAGAGTCATAAACATGGCTAGAAACAAACGTGACAGTGATAATGATAATTCTTCCCAAAGCCTCTGTGTCCTTACATGCACGTGCTGATTTCATTCAAATCAGTATCAAGTGTTTCCATTAATGACTGGGTCCCAAGTGCATGCACAGTGCACTCTAAAGGATCCCCGAATGTAAATGCACCTTGGTGAAAGCAGCTCTGCTGAACTGCTGTGTTGTTGCTCATGTTCACTTCACTGTATAAGAATGTGGACTTTGCAACGAGAGGGGCAAACATGCTGGATCTTGTTTACACAAACATTTCCGGTGCATACTGGTTGGAGCCCCGTCCCCACATCGGCTACTCAGACCACATCTCTGTTATGCTAATTCCAGCATACAGACTGCTCGTCAGACGCTCCAAATCAGTTTGAAGGCAGGTGAAAACCTGGCCAGAAGGAGCCATGTCTGCTCTCCAGGACTGTTTTGAGAGAACTGAATGGGACATGTTTAGGGAGGCGGCAACCAATGGCGACTGCACCAACTTGGAGGAGTACACAGCATCAGTGACCAGCTACATCAGCAAGTGCACTGATGATGTTACTGTCTCGAAGAACATCATCACTTGCCCCAACCAGAAGCCGTGGATTACTGCAGAGGTGCGTGCACTACTGAGGACCTGAAATGCTGCCTTCAGAGCTGGTGACAGAGCGGCCCTAAGAGCAGCGAGGGCCAAACTGTCTCGGGCCATCAGAGCAGCAAAGCACGCACACGACCAGAGAATCCACAGCTACTTCCAGGACAGCAGCGACACACGGTGCATGTGGCAGGGCATCCAGGCCATCACGAACTACAGGACAACACCACTTGCCTGTGTCAATGATCCGCTGAACAGTTTCTAGGCATGGTTTGAGGCATAGAACAGCATGGCAACAAGGAAGACCATCCCTCCTCCCAACGACCAGGTGCTGTGTCCGACCACAGCTGATGTGAGGAAAACTCTATGCAGAGTCAACCTGTGGAAGGCTGCTGGACCAGACAACATCCCTGGTAAAGTGCTCAGAGGGTGTACAGACCAGCTGGCATATGTTCTCACTGACATCCTCAACATCTCCCTGAGCAATGCCATCATTCCAAAGTGCTTCAAGACCACTACCATTGTCCCTGTGCCGAAGAAGTCTCCAGTGTCCTGTCTCAATGACTATCATACTGTTGCACTCACACCCATAATTATGAAGTGCTTCAAGAGGCTTGTCATGAGGCACATAAAGACCCTGCTGCCTCCCTCACTAGACCCCTGCAGTTCACGTATCACTGTAACTGGTCCACAGAGGACGCCATAGCCACCACCCTTCATCTGACTCTTAGCCACCTGGACAAGAACAACAAATGCGTTCGAATGCTGTTCATAGAGTTCAGTTCAGCATTCAACACAATCAATCCCTCAGCAGCTAATTGGAAAGCTGAGCCTGCTGGGCCTGAACACCTCCCTTTGCAACTGGATCCTGGATTTCCTGACTGAGAGACCTCAGTCAATCCGGATTGGGAGCAGAACTTCCACACCACCATAGTGAGCACCGGAGCCCCCCAGGGCTGTGTGCTCAGTCTACTGTTGTTCATTCTGCTGACTCATGACTGTGCAGCAACTCGCAGTTCGAATCACATCAAGTTTGCTGATGACACAACTGTGGTGGGTCTCATCAGTAAGAACAATGACTCAGCATACAGAGAGGAGGTGCAATGGCTATCGGAATGGTGTAGAGTCAACAACCTGTCTCTGATTATGGACAAAACAAAAGAGATGGTTGTTGACTTCAGAAGAACATGGAGTGACCACTCTCCACTGTACATTGATGGCTCATTTGTGGAGAACATCAAGAGCACCAAATTCCTCTGTGCTCTTCTGGTGTAGAACCTTACCTGGTCCCTCAACACTAGCTCCATAGCCAAGAAAGCCCAGTAGCATCTCTACTTCCTACGGAGGCTGAGGAAAACCCATCTCCCATCACCCATCCTCACAATATTCTACAGAGGGACTATTTTAAGCAGCTGCATCACGGTCTGGTTTGAGAATTGCCCTGTCTCGGATCATAAGACCCTACAGCGGATAGTGAGGACAGCTGAGAAGATCATCGGAGTCTCTCTTCCCTCCATCACACACATTTACACCACATGCTGCATCCAGAAAGCTACCAGCATCATGGATGACCCCACACACCCCTCACACAATCTCTTCACCCTCCTGCCATCTGGAAAAAAGGTAGAGAAGCATTCGGGCCTTCACAGCCAGGCTTTATAACAGTTTTTTTTTTCCCTCATGCCATCAGACTCCTCAACTCTGAAGGACTGGACTGATTCTCATGGACTGTTGATCACACCACTCCCATCGTATCGAACACTGCAACCTTTTCTTTTTTCTTTTTATTTTTTTGGATGTTAATCCAAAATTTCCCTTGGAAACTTGGACTCCTGGCTATGGATGTCTGTAGAATTGTCAGGAATCAAATTCTCTCTCACAACATTCGAGCCACTTCTTTTCAGTTGCATCACTCTGGAGCTCCACCTCTACCATTTCTGAGCTAGAAGCAGCCAAGTCTCCTTCAGTGTCTTTGCCTTTCTCTCTCAAATTACACCATTTGTTTGATATCACAGTCTGGCTAGTAATGATCTGCATGATTTCCCCTAAATCTGGAAGAGCTTGAAGAATATGCTGAAATTTTCGTCATGGCTGTATGTAGATGTTTGACAGAGACCAAAAGGTCTTTAATAAGTTGCTCGTGATTGTTTTAGTGTGAAATTGTCGTGTGATGGGGAATTTAGATGATGGGAGTTGGTTCTCACCAGCTGTTGGCCACGTGGTCCCCATCCTGCGTACTGAAGAGGAGCATTTCGCACTTCTGGAGGATTCAGAATCCATGTTTCACTGTAAAGAACACAAGCACATGGATTTTTTTTTTAGTTGTATGCTGTACTCTTACAGAGATTTCAGTACTGAATAAACCAGTGTGTGCTGCTGTTATAATAAAATGCCGAGTGATAGAACAGTGTGATGAAGTGCGTTTATGTTTATGACACATCAGATTTTTGATCTGTTGATAGTTATGTTTAATTTTGCTGAACATCTGTGAGACAAGATAGTTGCTGTCCTCACTGACATTATAGGAGCTATAAAGTCTTTCCCTTACCAGTGTGTGTTTTGCGTTTTAATGCCTGTGTGTGACATCGTGCCTTTCAGTCAGTCTCAGTGTAGGACTGAGATGTGTTGTGTTGATTGGATACTTGTTATCTTTTATGATCTTGCATTAGAGACATCTGGCTAACGAGGAACCATTTAATTGTTCATTTAAGAGTTTATTCGTGTTTTGCCTGCAATTGCTGCTGCAGGGTGTGTGTGTGCGTGAGTGAGTGAGTGAGAGACAGAGAGTGTTTATACTTACGGGGACTCCAAACTACAAATGATGTAGTATGCAGTGAAAGAATGCTGATAAATCTGCAGGAGAGATAGATTAACAAAAGACAGAGAGAGAGAGAGATTAATGAAAAACGGAGAGAGAGAGAGAGAGAGAGAGAGAGAGAGAGAGAGATATTCTATGAGTTTGCTGTCTCCTGCCAACTCAAGAGTAACTTTCTGGGTGTGTGAGTGGGTGGATGGATGGATGGATGGATGAATGGATGGGGCGGGGTCAGTCAGTGAATGTATTGATTGGTTGCAAGGTCAGTTGATCAGTGTGTGAGTGGAGTGGGAGGTTATACAGTCTGTTGATTGGTAACTGGATTAATCAGTTGGTAGGTAGAGGTGTGTGTGTGTGTGTGTGTGTGTGTGTGTGTGTGTGTGTGTGTGTGTGTGTGTTGATCAGTCAGTTGGTTGATCATTGTTGGTAGATCAGTAGGTGTGTGAACAGGCTTACCAGTTGGCAGGTTTCTCCAGAAAATCTGAAGTAGCCGGCTAAAAAAAAGTAGTAGGTGGATTTGGAATTTGGGGTGGCAAAGCCAAAGGCACACTAAGAGGGTGTCCAGAAAATGTTGAAATTTACGTGGTTTCTGGTGCATTCTCAGCTAATAAATTACTAACAATTTCCCTGTAAAATACTTTCAAACTACGTCTGAAATTTCCCTCCAGATGTGTGTGTGCTTGGCTTTCTCAGTTCCTGTCTGTAGTACGCTGCCTGACTCTGCAACATAACTACATGAACAAACAAAATTGAATTCACACACATGGTCACATGGTCCAGCTCAGCCAATCAGAGCATTAGAATCGATCAACAAAGATGTCGTTGCATCCGGTCATGACCCGAATTGAAGATAATTTCGTGGTGGAATAATTGGATTTGCATCGAATTATGGGCAGCGGAGACGATATGAATCACTTGAACACTGGAAGGCAAGTTTTTATTTTTTTCTGGGATCAAGTAGCTGGCACAGACCATCTGTGTAGGGGGAGGAAATCGCTGGCGCTTGTGGACATCTGTGCAGTCGATGAGTACTAAATGGGTTGGTTAATTAGTTGGTTAATGAGTGAGTGGTAAATGGCTTTGGGAATTTTGGTTAGGTGGGTGGGTCAAAGAATGTGTCAGGTGTTAGGCTGGTGGGCATGATGATCGATCAGTGGATGGTTTTGCTTTGTTTCTATTTTTTTTTTCTAAAAAAATCCTTTGCAGAATCTGTAACACAGTCATCAGTTTGTCACACCAGTCTCCATCATCAGCTGTGACGGAGACGCTGCAGTGCATTCTGGGAACTGAACAGATCACTAACCCAGGTCATGGAGAGAAAATGCTGTGGATTAGCATGTGAGACAGGCATTCATTTCTCAATCACACATACAGAGACAGAGAGAAGAGAAGAGAAGGTCACTGGGATGGAAAGGTAAACAACGAGAGAGAGTGTAAGAGTGAAAGAAAGAAAAATCCTCTGTGAAGGACATGCGAGTGTGTGACAGAGTTGCAGAGAGGGGTGTGGGTGTGGGTGTGTGTAATGACAGTTAGGGGACAGAGCTGTCATCCATCAAGGTGATGTTGCGACGGATATGGAATAAGAAACTAGTTCACACATTTCCCTTCTCACCCCCTTAGTCCCTGCACAGTGTTTGTTTGTTTGCTTGTTTGTTTGTTTGTGTGTGTGTGTGTGTGTGCGTGTGTGTGTCTTACCAGCTGCACATTGTAAGCAAGCAGCACATGCTTCATGTCAGGAGAAAGCTCATAATCACTGGCCTTATACATTTCCTGTAAAGTGGAAATACAGAGGAAGTGACAGACGTGTCGCAGCATTTCTCATTCTAATTTCTGGGCTGCAGACTGCATGCGATTCTAGTCAAGTCAAGTCAAGTTTATTTGTATAGCGCTTTTAACAATAAACATTGTCGCAAAGCAGCTTTACATAATTTGAACGACTTAACATGAGCTAAAATTCTCTCAGAGGCGGATTCATAACTGCAGAATAATGGGTGGAGAAGCCATGTTGTTAAATTTAACTAAATTTGCAGTGATTAATGTGACAAATTACAACTCTTCATGCAGCGATATAATCACCGTATACTAGATTCCAGAGTATGAGATTTAAAATATTTCAATACTTTCGATTTTCTCATTCATATACCATCATATTCGTCTTTTTAAAATTTTTATTATTTTAAAATTCTTTCTTGATTTTATCTAACTTCATATTACATTTGACAGCAAATCATTTTCTTCTTCAGTCTGCATTTTCTATCCCTGATTTTTTTTTTCCTTCCAGGGTTAAAGGTGGTGTTTGAGATGCTATTGAAGAACCCCATCTCAGACTTTGATACTCAAGAAAAATCTGGCAACATCTGAGGCGTGGATTACATGAGTGATTTTAATAATCTGAATACGGAGCTCAGAAAAATCCACCCAAGCAGCTGTGTAATCCGACTTTGAATACCAGGAACTTTCCTCACATATGCAGTATACTAACATAACATTTTTACTTTAAGTTGCCAAATTTATATTTTTAGAAATTTAAAGATTTACGACATCAACAAAGAGAGGCTTACAAACTTCCTGTTGGGCACCAACACTGTACTTTGATTCATCTCCACGTTGAACTTGACCACATCACCTTCACGAGTGCGATACAGGAGCTCTGTACCTACAAACGGAAAGACCATAAAACAACCATAAACCATTAAGAGCTGCTACTGGGAACTGGAACTATACAGGAAGTGAACCTGGACAGCAGGTTTTTGTGGATGATAATCAAATGGAGACATCATAGCCCAAGATCAAAACCAAGAACATCTCAGCTCTCAGTGATGTTGGTTATGATGTCTATGGTCCCTGGCCATGACCAAAGCCAAACCCTGGTGTTCAAAACCATTAATCACTGCTTTTCTGAATTTAGCCGGAAGTGAGCGGGAGTGTATATGTTCATGGTCATTATGGTATGGTCATTATTATGAATATTATGAGAATCACAATGAGAACTCATTCTCCATTGTAAAATTATAATTCTTTCGTATTTTTAGACTAATCTTGTTTTTCTATCAGTAGATTACACTCTCAGAAAATAAAGTATATGATTGCACCTTTAGGGCTATAGCAGCTTGTTACTGGGACAGTACCCGTGAAGGTACGTCTCTATATATTTTATATACTGCTCAGGAATATTTCTGTACCATTTTGACTCTTAAATGGTACAAATAGTTGCCTTCAGGTCCAATAATAAGCCTGAGGGGGTACATTGTACCTTGGGGGACAGAAATGGACTCCTACTGTATCCCTATTTCTGACAGTGTAGGATATAAAAGTACAGGTAGGCGTGTTGTCTTTGAGTACATTGCATTAATGGTATTTAACAGATGCTCTTATTCAGAACAACGTACAACACACTCAGAGCAGCCTGGGGCTTAGGTGTCTTACTCAAGGGCACTTCAGCCATTCCTGCTGGTCCAGGGAATTGAACCAGTGAACGTTTGGTCCCAGCACTGCTCTCTAACCATTAGGCCATGGCTTCCCCAATAAATGTGAGTTTCTCCCTTTTGACTTTTTCATTGAGAAAGTCTGTAGTTTTCTGACCTAAACTTTAAATATAACTAGAAGGGCACTCAGTAAAGCACGTACCTCTGCCAAATATTCAGATTTTAATCAAAATCTAATCAATTGTTCCTTGGCCCATGGTCCACCTTTCCTCTGAATTTCATCCAAATCCGTTCACTTCTTTTTGAGTTATGACCAAACAAACAAATGGAGGTGAAAGCATAACCTCTTCCAACAAAGTTGGCAGAGGATATAAAAAATTGACCATGCTCCCAAGTGGTGCAACCAGATAGCAATTTCCTTATCATCTGGAGATCACTAGTTTGAAAACCATCCAAAACCATCCATGACCATGAGCTCTAGAGAGCAAAATTGGCCATACTCTCAGGGAGGGGTTTATAGTGTGTCAGTTATAGTGGCACTCGCCAATCATGGGTGTCTGTGAGTACATGCAGAAGTGGACAGATAGCACTTTCCTCTGAGTGTGTTATGCCATCCCTGATGCTGCTTGAGCAAACAGTTCAACAACGAAAACATATGGGTCAGCTGGTGTGGCATGATAGCCTTCACCCTCCCTGATTGTGATAGTGAAGAGCTGCCTGGTCGATGGGAATGAGCCATGACTAAATTAGCGAGAAAATCATGGGAAAAATAAATTGACCATATGAAGGGTTTCTCCTGGCAGCCTAGTTTTGTTTTACAGAGCCTGAACTTTTGCATCCATATCAAATCCATAATTGCTGCCCAGATTCTCAACACCAAGCGCTGATTTGTTCTGTGTATATTCCAAAATGGCCACTACGTTTTGGAGCTGGAAGAGCTTGTGAGCTTGACTTGGCTGCTCATATGCTAGGGCTGGCTTTATTTTGTCAGGACTTGGAAAGAGTTTATATACACACTACAGGACAACAGAACAAGCGACACAAACCAGACAGAAGTGAGAAGAATGATCAAAGGGGTGGAGTTTCTCATTCTTGATAGAGTCACAGCTGTGCTCAGGTAGGGGAAACTGACTTAAAGCAAACGGGCCAATAAAGGGCTCAGTAGTGTTCAGATTAAAAAGAGAAAGAAGGAATAAGGAAGTTGAAAGGAATTAGAGGAAGCTATTCTCAGGATTCAAGGACAACACAATAGTCACAAGCTCTGGGTGTTGAAGTAGTCTGACACGTGTACAGGACAGAAGGCAAGGCAAGTTTATTTATATAGCGCATTTCATACACAGTGGCAGTTCAATATGCTTTACAGAGGTAAAGGCGAAGGAGAAAGGGTGGATGAGGTTGGGTGTATTCGGTGGTGTTTATGCTGAATACTGGGCTATGCCAGATACACACTTCCCCTGAAGGTTAGGAAGTGAACTACAATCAAAATAACAGGAAGTGTTTGTATTGTTTCCACCAAATACAGTATCAAGCAATTCACAGGTTTATATTAATGGGCTCATTCTAATATGTTATCGTTTCTATAGTAACAGCTCCTTCGCAGGGAGTTGCATGGCAGAGAGGCGTGAGGACCCATGTGCACAGGTTTTATTAAAAACAATCCAAAAGTCAAAGGACAATACAAGATACAGAGAACAGCAAAAGATCAGAAATATAGGGCGTCATTTCACCAAGTACGATCTGGAAAAATCGCACGCAACCACGCGCAACTATGTTTTCCTGTAGTTGTGGGCAAAATCCGTGCGACCTAAACCCATTATTTTCTGTGTACGCTGTATGTTCGATGTTATCTCGTTCGACCTTCGATGTGTACGCTCTACCTGCGTCCTATACGCTCTGTAGACGCTCTACATACGCTCTACTTGCGTCTATCCACTCGATCTGATGCGATCTTAACACGACCAAGGCTCGTTCTGTTCGACCAATCTGCGACATAGCGTCGATCTCTCGGCGATCTATCCTCGCAAGTGCGCGACCTCGGCCGATCAAGGCTCAATCTTGGCCGATCTAGCTACGTACGAGTTGCAACGTACCCTCGATCAATACGATTTAGCCTGCGATATAAACGTTCTAGCCTCGCTCTGTACGCTCAATTCTCGATCTTTTCTAGACAGATTCTCGCCTGAGCTACGCGCAAATTTGTCACGGTCGCCCGGATCTGCAACCGTATAAAAAGGCCTGGCGATCGATGGCCGACCATCAGTTTTTGACCAGCCTCCGAAGGGACAACATGGACCCAATCACTCTGCATCATGCTATGTTATTACAGCACCGTGCCCTGCAACTGCAACAAGACTCTCTGGTCGCACCTTAATCCTCTTTAGAATCCAATCGTGCCCATGGGAAGAATAGGGAGCATACGGGTCTAGGAATGGTCTGGGACAGGTTGCACGGAGTGAGGCTTGATTGCAAAAGAGTGACGCTAGATTGCACGGATCGAGTGAGTGTCAAGGACGGGCTGAGCAGCACAACCATGCATGCAATCAGTTCTCGCTCAAGAAGACTGAGCATCGCTCATCCCCATTCTAGCCTCGATTGTCTCTTGACCAATGCGTCCTTTCCTCGACTTTGTTCGCTCTTTCGACGATCTCTGTGCGACTTTTAGGTCGAGGCTCAGTTTTTTGACGTCAAAAAAACGAGCTATGATCTCTTTGTCAGGGAGACCATTCCTTGACCACGTGCAACCATGGAAAACCAAGGCGTGACCAACCCTCGGTCAACCGTCGACTGCGTACTACCTGCGGCGACCAATCCACGCTCTGAGATCGCAGCTCGGTCTTCCGGGAAGATTTCTCGGTGAAATGACGCCCTTAGGCAGCATCCAAACAGCATGTTAACGAAGGCAAACCTATGAAACAGAGGTGGTATGTTATGTTAAAGACATAATCTTCCATTGACTCTTGTTGGAAAATCAGTGTGTACATTTTTTTGGTGTTAGAAAGTTTTTACATAAGCAAGCCTTTTGTATATCAGTCTATGTATAACACATTAACAATAAACTGCTCTATATGCTCTTTTTTGTTGGTTTGTTTTCTGGGTTTTTGTTTGTTTGTTTGTTTGTAACTTTGGTTCTTTGAGGGTTTGCTGTCAAGATGTTTTCCACAAATTAAATAAATGAAGGACAAATTACAAGTGTCTTCCCAAAAAGAGCATCTTACAAAACAAATGTTCTTTAACTATCTTTCTATGTTCTTTTAATTTCTGAATTTGCAAAGTTTGCAGCTTTTTTCAGATGGATTGATTTACAGCATTAAAACAAACAAACAAAAACAGTGACATCGGGTCCAAGAAAAGAAATGCTGCCCTTCAGCAAAAAAGTGAGTATAGAGAATTTCATATGTAATCATGTGTGGCTGCCGGAGGGACAACATTTTTCAAGCAGATTTCTTTTCTTTTTTAAGAGTATTGTATCTGTATACACTATGAGCAAACCCCTGCACTGTTTAAAGACATGATAAAGGGTGGATCAAAAGTGTGTGTGCAGTGTGTGATGAGTTGAGATGTTGGACTTGCACATTTGTATTTGATAATTCTGTGAATATTTTGGAAATTTTATCAGGAAGGCAAGCAGAAATTAAACATTTTGGGAGGTGTTAGCAGATTAGTGTTACTCTACATATATTCATATTTTGAAACTAGACATTTTCTTTAAATGGGCATGTTTTTAAATGCTTTCTGCATTCACCTGGGAGGAAAAAAAAAAAAAGTTTTAATCCCAACAGTCAGGGGTGTGAATATCCCCTGTGCAACTCCTATTCAATATGACTTCAATATGAAAAGTATTTATTTCTTAATAGGGTAGTCACACTAGAGGCGGAATGAGCCGGAATGCCATCGGAATGAAAATTCTTCATATATTCCGGGATATTTGAAGTGCATTCTAAAAATTCTGACTGCATTCTGAGTGCATTCCAAACATTCGGGCCCATTCTTGTGGCCGGCCCGAA
>JAODOF010000024.1:70268470-70281220 GCA_027576175.1 Sciades proops | reverse complement strand
TGATATTGTCTAGCTCTTTGTCATATCATCTGTTCATTCAGATATCTGTCTGGTACATGTGATAAATATCATAGATATATATATATATACACACACACACACACACACACACACACACACACTTTTTTTTTAAAATAGGTTAACAAGCGCAGTATCGGCTCTATCTGTAAATCTAATCTCATGGTAACAGGCCCAAGTCCCAATCACTCTATATGTGGTTTATAGTTAACACTAGTGCTGATTACTAGAGATTTATTGACAGGATTAACAACTTTATGGGCCAAGTTGACCTGTTTTTATTAAAGTCATCTGTGGATCGGAGGGAAAAAAAAATCCTTAATAACACATTTTCAGATTGAACGGTTTTACTAGAACACAGGTTTCTTTCCTTATTTAATCCGCCACTGTGAGTAAACTGTAATCAAAAACTTTTGAGTGGCAGTGTATGAAAGGAATACCGGAATATGAAAATGAGAGAAGGCCAGCAGGGGCGAAGCCTCGACAGAGAAGATAATAAAGTAATTCATTAAAACTCCTCGCCTTTCAAAAGCCCTAAAGATAAACGAGCCGGATCAAGAGGTGGGATTCAGAGACGTCAAACACATTCACAACTCTGAAATTCTTCAATATAATACACTCCAGATATTCACCTGAGGCCCAAATGGTGTGTGTGTGTGTGTGTGTACTGCTTCAAAATAACTTCAATCCCCCAGAACTGAGAACAGCAGAAGTGCTGAGAGATTAAAGATGACAGATAAGATGCCGTGATAAAGCCATTTATAGAAAAAAGGAAATGAATGAGAGAAAAAAACTAGTGCAGAAATTAATTAGAAGAGAAGACGAGAAATGAAATCAGAAGCTGATAAAAGAACTGTCAAAGAATCATTAGCAGAGGTCCTGATTTATGAAGATCAGAAATAAAGAGATGAGTTTTTCGCTGATGTCAGAAGAACATAAACACAAAAAAACTCCATGTAAATATCACGAGTGATGAGCTCATGTCTCAAAGAGACTTCCAGGAAAGTAAAGTTGCATCTGTAATTATGTGTGAGTGAGAGAGTTTTTACACAGCTTTATTAAGTACTCGATTCTGATTGGTCAGTTCCTTGCATTGTATTATTTCTGTAGAACACACTGTTTCTATGGACGACATCATTATGAACAGAAGCAAAAGAATCATTTTTATGTCAATATTTTGTGACATATTATTGATTTCTTTAATAAGTAGCTGTGTAATAAGCAGGATAATGGACAGGGAGACAGTCGCTGTCGCAAAATAAACCCCTTCAGGGTGATTCAAGATCTTCTGCTTCGTGTCGGGGTCCTGCACCACCCTATCAGGGATTATTTTGTGATCATGCCCGGCTCGCTGTATATTATTAAAAAAAAAAAAAAGAACCTGTGTATTTTCTGTAAAATCACTTTTTGTTATCTGTAATGATCCATATTGTAAATATTCAGCAGGGAATACAATATTATTATCTGTATTAGAAGTAGGCATGGCTTAAACATACAAATAAGATGAACCTTGAGGAGGTTGGGATACAACAGCAACAGCAAGACCACATCAAGGCTCGATGTGTTGAGATGCTTTTCTGCTTACCACGGTTGTAAAGAGTGGTTATTGGCTCATCCGGCCGACAGGTGATGAGTTCATATCGTGTCATCCGTCCGGTGTTGTCCACATTTCACAAAAATCACTTCTTCTCTCTCAATTCTTCACCAATTTTTATTTTTTATGACAGGAAAGTAGGTCTGCCTGGGTGTATATAGTTTCCACTCAAATTTGCATAATTGCAATTAATAATGAATATATGGAGTAATTAATCAATCCCTAACGAGTAGTTTCCACACAAATCGCTTCTTCTCCCTCAATTCTTCACCAATTTTGAGTCTTTCTGGCATGAAGGTAGGGTGCCTGTAACGTCTACACAGATTTACTTAATTACAATTATTAATGAAGTTATGGACTAATTAAGTCTTAATACCTTAAGCAGTTCAACAAAAATTGATTCTTCTCGGTCACTTCCTCGCTGTTTTGGATTCTTTCTGGTAAATAGGTCGGTATTCCTAGGGTGGATATAACTTCTAGTATATATAGCTTGCATATAGTGTATATAGCTTGCAACATTTATTGCACAAGGTGGCCCACTTTAGATCGTTCCTTCTGGACTAGACGGGGCCGGAGTGAGTTACGCCTTGACGGTCTCATTTCAGTTCCTGTCCATTCGAACCCCTGTTTCTGGGCAAATAGCTGACTCCTTTCACCTCTAAAACCATGAATTGTTTTGACAAAAAAACAACAGGAGTATATCGACAAAATGATGGAGTTTTAAAGTACTATTTGTGCCTCGAAAAAGGCGGTGACTGGATTCTGATAGCAGGATAAAGTGTGTATTGTGCATATTGTGTGTATTGTGCGTATGCTTTCAAAGAAAACAAGAGCTGCAATGAGAATGAGGCAGAAGGATCCAAGTGCTGTGTATTGTGACATGAGAAATGGATGGTTTGCTAAAGCAGGGTGTTTACCAAAGCTTCTGAGATGAGATGGACGAGAGAAAACAATCAGCCAAGACAAAGAGAAAGACAAACAGCAGAGGGAATAGAGAGAGATGTGATTTTCCCCTCGTCTTTCTTCTCCCTGACAATATTCAGCAATTTATTCTGATCTCATCTCATTCATCGTCTGTACCAGCTCGAGTACAGGCTGGTGCAATGAAGCAGAGTTGATTATTTTCCTAGAACAGTACATCTCCAGGTGTTTTATTTCTCTGATACCACGCCGCTATGCAAGCCTGTGATGTGCAGCTGCACTACTGTCAGATATCCTGTTCTAGGAAATTAATCAACACCTTCTGACCAAATCCAGACTTCAACAGCACTGATTCATCACATGTATCCTGAGTGGGATGGTACAGCGCTACACTGAGAAGAAAAATGCTGTATATTATACAATGCTAGAAGCAGCTTCCCATCTCACCTGTCACCTGCTGCGAGTTGAGCTGAGAATCTCTCAGTGTGACAGTGCAGTAACAGGAAGCCCACACTGCTGTCACCGCTCTCACCGCAATTTATACCCCAGCTATCGGCTTGTGAGGAATACAGGCATATGGATAATTTTAACATGAGTCTATCGAGTCTGCAGATTCAGTGTATCCCTTCAGTCATTGATATAAATAACAGCAGGAGTCAGCTCTGACTCAGAGTCTGGACTAATCATTTGGACTGAGTCATATCCTTAGGATGGACTTACAGTCCCCGGGTGTTGACCAGTAACAATACGGCTGCATCAGGTGTCCTGGGTTTATCTGTGAATTTGTTATCGCATTGTACACTGTGGTGTTGGGTGACTTCAAGTTTGTTCTGAAGGTCATGAGTTCAAATCCTGTCTCTGCCATGGTGCTCCTGCTGGGTACACAAGCAGAACACTTAATTGCTCCACTGTAATAAGAAAAGAGAATTCATTCCATTTAGTAGATGCTCTTACCCAGAGCAGCCTGGTGCCTTGCTCAAGGGCACTAAAGCCATTTCTGCTGAGCCAGGGGATTGAACCAACAACCTTTTAATCCCAAAGTGGCTTCTCTAACCATTAGGCCATGATTTCCCCTCTGAGAATTTGATGAATGAATGTAAGTTGCTCTGGATAAAGGTGCCTGCCAAATCCTGTAGCTGTTAAGACATGACGTTGCTTGGGTTGCAAGAAGATAACACCAGCCGACAAGCTCACACACTCTCTGTGGCTTGCTGTGTGTTCTGGAGGTTTAGACTGATGATCATAAAGAGAAAATAAATGCTTGTCATGATACACAAAAAATTTAAACAACAGCATATTTGTATAATTATCTTCTCATATCTAGTGTCAGATCCATGTTCTTTCTGCTCTGGTGATTTCTGTGATTCTTTGTTCTCTTGATAAAGGTTTGTTAAGCTGATTCTGTCACTGCATTTCTAAGCAATGAATGAAAGTGTTTTTTGTGTCCCTCAGGCAACATTTCTGTTTTTTTTTGCGTTGTTTAATTATCTTCAGTGTGACACTAAACCAAACCAAACAGCAAATTAAGTAAAAGAATTAGACTAATACAAACAGACTAATGGATGTAACGGCGTTGTTACACACATCCTACATCCCATAGTAGCCCGGAAGGAATGGAGCAGCCATGCTGTTTGAATCCTTTCTCCCTGAAGAAAGCCTCTGTGCCACACACACGGCTGACAGCAGTAACAGGTTTATCTGTGGCTCCGCCTCATCAACAGCCCCACACAGCTTCCCCTTAGTGCAATTACACTTCAAAAGCTGCAGTCTCAGATCCGAACTGAACACCCAGTCCCGCCAATGAATCAATTATAGACACAAACCTGCCGAAATCCACTGTCAAATCCAGACCTATTCCTGAGCCCAGACCCAACATTAGACCCGTGTCTAGCCCATCATCTTCTACAGACAAAAATCTAAGCCAAATTCCAGGACTAAGGCCAAACCTAGATCAGAATTTAAATAACCTGAGACCCAATCCTCAGCCCAGAATCGAGACTAGAGTCTATCCAGAAGCATTTGTGAACCCAGATCCAGGTCAAATCCTTGATCTAGTCCCAAATAAAGAGAAAAATCTCAATCACATTCCAGGATCAATCCCAAACCCGAATCAAATCTGAGACCAAATTGAAACAAATCCCAGGATCGGTGGCAACCCAGACCTGAATTTAGACAACCTCAGACCTAATCCTGAACCCATAACCAAAACTAGGGTCCATCAAAAATTCATCCAAGGTCAGACCCAAACCAGACTGAACTCTAGTTCTTGCCCTAATTAAAGACAAAACAAAAAATTAATCCTCTGACCAGTTTCAAACTCAGACCAGAATGTAAAAAATTTCAGGTTTAGTCCTGAGCTCAGAACTAAAATTACAGTCCATCCTGTTATGTTCTTGCACTCAGATCCAAATCAATACCTTGCTCTGGTCCCATTTAAAAAAAAAAAAAATCTAAACTGAATCTGAGCACCAATCTGAAACCCAGACCCAAATATAAACTCAATCCCTCTCATTCCCAAACCCACACCATTCCCAAACCCACACCAATCCCAAACCCAAACTCCAACTTAGGCCCAGTTCCAAACCCCTGAGTACAGTCCATCCACAGACTCAAAATTCATACCTAAACTCAGTCAGAGACCAAAATGCAAACATCAACTTGCATAAACCTCTCAACTCTGATTCTGTCTGTCCATCTATCCCTCTACCACCACTGAACAAGGCCAAATTGTTGAAGTATAAATAATTTCTTGCAACTTGAGGGCAGCATTCTGGGTAGGAAGGCAGCTCTGGGTTCCAATATTTATCTAAAATTATAATGTTAAAAAAAAAAAATCAGTAACAATACCTAAACTGAACAATTAATATTTTAAAAGAAACCCTATAGCTAAATGTGTTTAAGTAAGGCCTTTTTAAGACAGACAGCTCTCACTTTTGGCACACGAAGGTTAAATATGAAAAAGGGATTGAAAATAAATTTGCTCCTGCTAACACCTCAGCACACATTTCTTCTCTCAAAGCATTTCCTTTTGTTGTGTCTGAGAATCATTTCATTTTCTGAGCTTGAACCTCATGTTCCACAGGTGGCTCTTTATCCCTGGCTCACTGGCATATACAGTGCCCTCTACAATTATTGGCCCCCCTTGTAAAGATCAGTAAAAAGGGTTAGAAAAAAAAATCCACCTTTTGGTGAAGTCGCTTCAATCTTACACTAAATAAAATAAAAAAAAAATCCAACCTTTAATTGAAATAAATTTATTCAGAGAAAAACAAATCCCTCATCAAGGAATAATTATTTTCAACAAAAAGACATGTGCCACTATTATTGGTACCCCTGAAAACGATAGTGAACACACTGTACCTGAAGCGTGTTCCCCATTTAAATTGTACATGTTTGAGTTGATTGGAGTGTGTAGGGACTTGCAAAATGTCATCCGTGACTTCCTGATTAACTGGGGAACAAATATAAGGTGACACAGAGACCAAATTCCCTCAACATCGACATGGGAAAGATAAGAAACACACAAACCAAATGAGGGAGAAGTGTGTTGACCTTCATAAGTCAGGGAATGGGGATAAAAAACATCTCCTCACCTGAAAATGTCCATTTCTACTGTTAGGGCAAAAATAAAAAAGTGAACACCAGCTGGAATTGTTCCACACTCACCTGGTATAGGAGTCAAGTTTATTTTACTCCCACATACAGTGAGGAGGGTAAGAGAGGCAAAAAAAAAAATCCCAAGGATCACTGTTGGTGAATTACAAGAAAAAGTAAAATCTTGGGGTTTCCGAGTCTCCAAATCCACTATCAGACTCCATCTCCACGCCAACAGATTATTTGGAAGGCTCTAGAAAAAAGCCTTTTCTGTCAGTTAACCACAAACATAAGCACCTGAAGTTTGTGAAACGCTACGACAACTTTGACTGGAACTGTGTTCTCTGGTCTGATGGAACAAAAATGGAGGTTTTTTAAATTTAAATTTTTTTTTTTTTTTATAAATAAACACTCATGGTGGGTTTGGTTTAAAAAGAAGGATGGCTATAATGAAAAGAACCCGATCCCATCTGTAAAATATGGTTGAGGTTCTCTGATGTTTTGGGGCTGTTTTTCCTCCAAAGGCCCTGAAACCTTGTTAGGGTCCATGGCATCATGGACTCCATGAAATTCCAGGACATTTTAAATCAGAATCTGGCTCCTCTGCCAGGAAACTAAAACTGTGTCGTCATTGGATCTTCCAGTAGGACAATGATCCAATGTCCAAATCAACACCAAAATGGTTCACTGAGCACAAAATCTGCCCTGAACATCTCAGTCCCCTGAGCTGAACCCCAGAGAAAACCTGTGGGCTGAGCTGAAGAGGAGAGAGCACAAGAGAGGGTTGAGGACCCTGGATGATCTGGAGAGATTGTGTAAAGAGGAATGGGCTCAGATGCCCTGCTCTGGATCTCCAACCTTATAAAAGGTTATAGGAGAGACTCAGTGCTGTTTTACTGACAAAGGGAGGGTGTCTAAGTCTAAAATCTTTCCTGTGCCATGCCCTGATCTTCACGGGCAGTCTCCTATCCCAGTACTAACCAGGCTCTTAAGGCGCATTGGGCGGCACTGATCTCCACTTCTATAGCCCTCGGCCTCTCGACTATACAGCTAGGGTTTCAGTGGGGTGCGGGTCCTCTGTTAACCATGAGAGTTTGACTTCCTACTCGCATCTGTTTTGCAGCGTGCTTTGCCAGACAGCAGTAGATACCATTTTTATGATGGTCTTTGGTATGACCCAACCACAAGTAGAACTCACGGTCTCCCGATCGAGAGGTGGACACAGTAACCACTAGGCCAATTTGCAGTAAAGGGAGGGTGTACAAGGTATTAAATACAGGGGTGCCAATAATTGTCGAACTTTTTTTTAATAATTATGTCTTGATGAAGGACTTGCTTTTCTCTGAATAAATTTATTTAAATTAAATATTTGATTTTTCTTATTTTTTCAGTGTGAGATGAAGCGACGTCACCACAAGGTGGATTTTTTCCGAACGCTTTTTATTAATCTTTACAGAGGGTGCCAATAATTGTAGAGGCCACTGTATAATCCTAAACAATCCCAAATCCTAAAATAATCCTAACTGTCCCCAAAACTAACACAACTCTAAACAAGTCTCTCAACAAAATCTAAGCCTAATATTCCCGGACTCTCGGCACTACACTGATGACTATACTCGCATTAGTCTGGTGTTTATTTCCTCTCTGGTGTTAATACAAGTATTGAAATCTCACCTGGAACACACTGAGTCATAATGGAGAAACTCACCCACACTCCAACCTGCAGATCAGACAGGAAGTCAGAAGGTGATTACAATTCGAAGAGGTTCACAGCACGTACCAGACATTTATAGTTCAGAATGATCTTCTGACCTCATATGTATAGTTGGGACAGGAAACAAAGAAGAAGAGCCAAGTGAAGGGGTTTTTAGAAGGATGAGGGAAACGGTGGTATTTAGCTCCTGCTAAGCAAAAACATCAGAGCCACTCAAATCAGTGGGACAGAATAACACTGAAGAGAAATAAAGAAAGAGTGGGGTTAATGTCCCATCTCAGACACTTACCGTCTCCTCCTGGGGTGTTGAGTGACCAGTGGATTGAGAAGTTTCCCACCTCACACAGCTGGAATTAAAATAAACCATCACTCCACTTCAGTCGGACTGGATAAAGGATTGATATGTGACATACTTACACACCATGAACATGACAAGCGCACAGCCGATCTGTAGTTGTCCATATGCTGGAAATTAATAAATATAATACAAGATATTAAAATAGCGAGAATGTTTTTAATGTGTGTGAGAAAGCAAAATGTCAGTGTTGTGTAATGACTCACAGGGTGGGGTGTAAAGTGGGTGATTAATGTAATATGCCAACCAGGCAGCAAAACCCCAGTAATACACACAGTTCTGTAAAATAATACACATCATTTAGTCACAGTAAATACATTTTCTTCAGATAAAATACTGCAAGCTGGGAAAAAAAAACCTAGAACGAGAGGAGGTGGTCAGGGGGATAGTATGGGAACAAAAGAATAAATGAGTTCTCCCTTATTTATTTAAACTGATTGTTCTCTGCTCTTGTGACTACCACTCATGCTGCTAGATCAGTCAAACTGTCATCAGTTCTCATCGTCCTCAACCTTTCTGCAGCATTCAACACAATCAACCACAAGACACTCCTGCCCATCCTCAATTCACAACATGGCATTGTAGTGGCTTACTTCTTACCCAGAGGAACACTGATATCAGGAGACATGGACAGGATCTACATCTGCAGACTCCATGCAGAGTCTCCACTGGTATCCCACAAGGCTCAGTGCTTGGTCCTGTTCAGTTCTCCCTTTATACCTGCTCTCTTGGTGAAGTCCTATATCATACCTCTGATATGCTGATGACACTCAACTCATCTTCTCTTTACCTTTCCTCCCTCAGACTCTCATGCTTCTGCCCGGATCTCAGCACATCTGGCAGACATCTCATCATGTCAAGATCTTGTGATCTCACCATCTGTCACTGCACACAACTTTGGTGTAACCATGGACATCCAACTGCTGTCACATTGCTAAACTGACTCAAACTCTACAATATCAGGCCATTTATGTTACGGCCATGCCTATCCATACAAGCCACTCAGGTGCTTGTTCAAGCCCTGGGAGATTTCAGGACAGGACTCTGGCACCTCCTGTCAGGTCTGCCTTTGCACACCTTCTGACCTCTGCAACTGACCCAGAATGCAGCTGCTTGACTTGTTCTCAACCTACTTAAGTTCTCCCACACCATCACTGCAACCATGGGGCACATCCACAAATGGTAATGCCAACACAAGGGATCGCCACCATTTTCTGTCCTTCGCTGCCACCACTGCCTCTTCAAAGAAGATGTCAGTCTCCTGTAAATCTCTCATGACTGCATCCCTCCAAGCATGTGTTGCTTGCCTGGCTGACAGCACCCAAATGGTTCCCAGTGGAGTAATTAGCGAGGCAAGCTTGTTGTAGGCATGCATACGATGTGACCAAGCCATGCTAACTGCTTTTGCCACATGAAGTTAATTAGAGATGTCTGACCAGTTTTTTGAAAGATCTCGTCATTTGAAACATGGTCTCTCCAGGACACACCAAGGGTTCTTCAGAAGCATCTAGTATGGAAAGGTGCTAATGACCAGGTCAGATGGCAGGCTGCAACTAGTTTTCAACTACTTGTGTCTACCTGCGATAGAAGCATTTTGTAATTCAGTGTGAAAAGGTTGGAGGGCGCGAATACTTATGCACACTGCTGTTTTATTTCAGAATCCATTATTTAAATTTACATTTATGGAATTTAGCATAAATGTAAATTCTAAATTACATAATTGTAATATTTAAATGATGGATTCTGGAACAAAACAGTGGTGTGCATAAGTATTCACCCCCCAAACCTTTTCACGTTATGTATCGGTGTTTCAAATAGAAGCCAACAACTATGGAGCCAATTACAGAAGAAAAACATGTGTGTGTGTGTGTGTGTGTGTGTGTGTGGGTACTCACTCTCATGATGACCCCTACAGGCAAAGTGCCATGGGTGAAACGATGCAGAAATACTGTCTCCATCAGTCGCTTCATGTAATGGAGAGAATGACACACACATGCCAAACTGAAAGAGAGAGAGAGAGAGAGAGAGAGAGAGAGAGAGAGAGAGGTGAACAATAATATTAAAAATTATCATTAGTATCATTTGATGATGTATGTAAGAGAGTACCTGACCGCAGGGTGGGGGCCGGGTGGAGTGAGAGTGTGTGTATGAGTGTAGATGTAGGGAAGTCGGAAATAGAAGAGCAGGTAAATCAGGAGCGGTCCTACGTACTCCGACAGAAACACCTGCACACAAACAGCACGCATTCTCATCCCACAGCACACGCTTTACCCATCGGACATGATTACACTCGAGCAGCCAACACTTAATTAGAGCAGATAAAAGGTGGAGCTGAGTTGAGTGTAAGCGTGCAGTGAACAGGTTTAAACCATCTGCAGGTCGTACCATGGTCCAGCCTAGGCGAGGCCCGAGGTCATGGAAATACAGCGTGACTGTCACACCCACAGGTAAATTCTGTAAAAGCTCATCGTCTCTGAGCTCGCCTGATTCTGAAAGCAGCAATCCACTGACATCACTCACAGCAGACAGAACAATGTGTTACTGAGTCATAAAATATACGAGCCAGTCATGTTCCAGTATGCAAATGCGGTCCATACAACACTGACTGAGCAGCAGAAGGGGAAGGCGGGGCAGCAGAAGGGGAAGGCGGGGCAGCAGAAGGGGAAGGCAGGGCAACAGAAGGGGAAGGCGGGGCAGCAGAAGGGGAAGACTGGGCAGCTGTGGGCTCATCTGTAAAGTGTGAATTTACTGAGGAGCGTAAACAAATAAAACACGTCTCGGACTGATACATTACAGGGAAAGAAAGAAAGAAAGAAAGAAAGAAAGAAAGAAAGAAAGAAAAGAATGCACACATACACAAAAAGAACAGAGAAAATAAAAACCAAAGAAAGAAAGAAAGCAAACAGACACAAAAAGAAGAGCATAGAAAATAAAAGCCAAAGAAAGAAAGAAAGAAAGAGAATGCACACAGACACAAAAAGAACAGAGAAAATAAAAGCCAAAGAAAGAAAGAAAGAATGAAAGAAAAGAATGCACACATACACAAAAAGAACAGAGAAAATAAAAGTGAAAAAAGAAAGAAAGAAAGAAAGAAAGGGAAGATGCACACACACACACAAAAAGAACAGAGAAAACAAAAACCAAAGAAAGAAAGAAAGAGAAAATGCACACAGACACAAAAAGAACAGAGAAAATAAAAGTGAAAGAAAGAAAGAAAGAAAAAAAAAGAATGCACACAGACACAAAAAGAACAGAGAAAATAAAAGTGAAAGAAAGAAAGGGAAGATACACACACAAAAAGAACAGAGAAAATAAAAACCAAGGAAAGAAAGAAAGAGAAAATGCACACAGACACAAAAAAGAGCAAAGAAAATAAAAGTGAAAGAAAGAAAGAAAGAAAAAGAGAGAATCCACACAGACACGAAAAGAAAAGAGAAAATAAAAGTGAAAGAAAGAAAGAAAGAAAGAAAGAGAATGCACACAGACACAAAAAGAAAAGAGAAAATAAAAGCCAAAGAAAGAAAGAAAACTGAAAACAAAGTCAGAGGAAAAGATAGACAAAAATAAATGACTGATAGAAAAGACCAATTAAAAGGGAAAAAATTAAAAAGAAGAATAAAGCAAAAAGAAAGAAAAAGAGAAAGAAAACAAAGAGAGACACAAAGGAAGAAAGCAAAACAAAAGCAAGAAAAGCAAAGAGAAGAAACGAGTGAGTGAAAGAAAGAATTGAGAGAATAATGATCTCAGTCAGGTATTTCTGATCTCTGTATTTGATTTGACTGAATGTGATAAAATATTCACATCACATATGAATTGTGTACTTTTTATCTGTTTATAGTTACACTTTCTGTTGTGGAAAGTCCGTGAAATAAGCTGATCAATGATTACACGCTTTTTCCAATCTGTCCCTGTCCATGTCCCTGTGAAGGATCTGGTCCCTGCACTGTCCACGGGGAGGTGATGTTGACCCCTGTGAGGATCTGCTGATGGAAGTGCACTGGGTTTGTGTGACTCAGTGCTGAAGTAAGGCCTGAGTTAATGTAAAACCTGAGCACTTTGAAGTGAACCTGCTGAAAAAGTCCCTCAGTGAAATGAAAGACCTCGAGTGGAACAGGACACGTGGGGGAGACGAGTCTCAGTGAGGACCTTTACTACACCTGACCTAAACCTGACCTAGAAGAAAACCCATATAACATTACAAACTGTCTTATAACACACACACGCGCGCGCTGTCAAACACGCTATAACACACTCTCATTCTTCGAACATCATCAGACAAACAGTTATCGTCTATTCCAAACACAAATGTTATTAAACTGTGAAGTGTTGGATCAGATCCTGGAGTTTGGACTGAAATGCAGAGTGTGTTTCTCTCACTGGGGTGGAGTCTCAGCGCTTGTCTTGCTGGATACCACTGCGGATCTGCAATAAAGGAAGGAAAGACATACCACATTTATTTACGCTAACATTATCGGGTCAAATTCATTCGAGAAAAACACTGAAACTACAACCCCGATTCCAAAAAAAGTTGGGACAAAGTACAAATTGTAAATA
>JAODOF010000024.1:69928620-69938685 GCA_027576175.1 Sciades proops | reverse complement strand
TACAAGTTTCTTTAAGCCACTTTTTCCTCCTTTTTTAAAGTTTCCCTTTTATTATATATTGCAGGAGAACATGGTTTCATTATACTATGATTGTATTTTGGCTAGAATGACCACAGTGCTCTGAATTTTTAATTTTCGTTAATCCAATTAAATTTTTGAAATTTTGTACAAAAGGGTGTGGGTGTTTTTTAATATAAAGGATTTTGTATGATTTTGTCCTTTCCCGTTTCTCAGCAGGTTGGGATCAGCCGCAATGTTTTTATTTAATGAAATATTGCACTTGTCCCGGCCTGTTGAGAGCACTGGTTTAGTCACCGTGTGTTTCATATGCCTTTTAGACATTTCCAAAGGGAAAGTGGAAATATTGTGTAGGAATTGTATTAATTGCTTTTCTATTGTTAACTGTTGCTTATAGGATTATATCACACTGTTTACTGAAGTCTCAGTAAACTCAGGGCTGAATTATGTAACAGATTGATAAGGTATTCTTATCCAGATCTGTGAATCATCACAATCTCAATTTGTGTAATTAAAGTAAATTTACTACAGTCTGCTCATTTCATCAAATCTGCATCAGTTGCCCAGACTTCAAGTTAGAACTGAGTTCGAGTGTAAGCAACTGCAGACGTGCACTTGATCCCCTCAGGATTATTAAAGGGTTTCTGATTTTGGAAGGGTTTTGATTGATCAGATTTTAAGTGAAATGTAAATGGTCTGACTTAAACACTTCAGTCCAGAATTTTAACATGGGGGGAAATGTTTCCACTGATAAACACTGAAAGTCATCTTTTTCTCTTTTGACCATCTTTGTAGAATAGCCTTCTTGTACTTGTATCCAAGTCTCTACATTTTTTTTTTTTTTTCTTTCCTCCTTTTCCAAGTTCTTAGTTTCATTTTCGTTCTCTGAATTTACTTTGAGGGTATTGTTAACTTCAGGCAGAAATACTGCATTCATTTTCTTAAATTAACTAAAATGGTGATTGTGTAAATTTGCCAATTTTTTAAATACAGTCTTAAATATGAATACTGACTGGTCAGAAGGCATTGATTAATTTTCAAGTCAAGGTACGGTACGATGTTGTCTCCAAGTGTCTTCAGTGATGTTAGATATTACAGGATGAGGTTCCATGGAGGATTTGTCACACGTACACCATGCTGCCCCAGTGTTATCACTGTTGTCGCACAGCAAGAAGGTTCTGGGTTTGAACCTTATGGCTGGTGGGGGCCTGTCTGTGGGGAGTTTTGCATGCTTGTTGGGTGCTCTGGTTTCCTCCCACAGTTCAGCCATGTAGATTAGGTAAAATACCTAGCCACTGGGGTTGCACAAGACAGTGCATTCTTGGCGCTGGTCCCAAGCCCGAATAGACTGGGGATGGTTGCATCAGGAAGGGGCATCTGGTGTGAATCCTATGCCAAATCAAACATGTGGATCATAACCGATGATCTGCTATGGTGACCCCTAACGGGAGCAGCTGAAAGATCACCACAACACTAATTAAATGAAGTCTGTACAATGTCCCTATACATCGAAGCCATATATGCAGATGTGAGTGCATATTAATTTTTGCTGTCAATTTTTAAGTTTGTGAATGTAGAGTAAATGTGTGAGCAGTGTTTTCCACTTTAGTTGTTTAGTTTATAGACAAATCACAGCACAAGGCTGAATTACATTTTCATCCATTAAAATGAACAAACACTAAGAAATCTATAATGCTAAATTATTGATATATTCCTATATATAATTATACAAAAAATAAATTCAAATGCAGCACCAAAATTAACACAAACCACAATTAGTTCCTTTTAAGGCATGAAGTAATAAAAGTATTCTTAAATCTGTTGGTTTTCCACTTGAGATAAAATGGCCTGCTTGTTTTTAAAGTATAGGCAGAATTAATCTGTGGAGGCAGCAGCTTATTCAGTCGATTTTCCTTGTCTTTTAAAACTGCGTTGAATGTTCTGCTACATATGGAATCACAATAGTCTTTCAAGGCTGGGATGCCAATAAGTTCCAGAGCGTCCTCATAAGCGATGCCTGGGCAGATAATAGAGAGGGCTCTTTTCTGTATGCGTTCCGATTCTTGTCTTAAATACTGTGGCAGTGAATAATGGAAAACTGGTACAACATAAGTTAATATAGACCTTACACACGTACAGTAGAATAGTATAAGGTCTCTTCTAGGCAAATTTGCTCTTTTCAGCTGCACCAGAAAATATAAGCGCTTGGCTGCTTTTTTAATTATCTCACCAATATGATCATTCCATGATAAGTTATTGGATATTGTGACGCCAAGCAACTTCACACTTTTAACAACGTCCAACTCCTTTCCATGTATAACAATGGGATTAAATTATGGTGGATTCTTGGCAAAAGAAATTTGCAGTTCTTTGCATTTATCACTATTGAGCTGAACTCTATTAAGGGACCATTGAATAACTCTGTCTGCTATAAGTTGTGATGTACTTTCATTACCTTTACTGACTATCTCAGATGTAGTCGTGTCATTTACATACTTCCATAATTGGACATTTATAGTGCAAATTTCCAAATCATTAATCAGCACAAGAAACAACCAAGGGCCCAATTTGGTTCCCTGGTGGACATCAGATGGTACTGGGCCCCACTCAGAGAAGCACCCATCAGAAAGCTTAATTCTCAGACATGGAGTTAAAGATATCAGCCTTAGGTCTTTCTTTAGATTGGTTACTGGTTTAGTCTTAGGTAAGGGTGATATGTTAGCAAGTTTCCATTGATAAGGTACATGCTGTTCTTTGAAGGAAGCACTTATGATCTTGCTAACAGGAAAAGCGAGGATATCAGCATACTCTCGTAGAAGCCAGTTAGATATTTCATCGGGACCACATGCTTTTGATGGGTTGAGCTTTGATAGCAACTTATGTATACGGAGCTCAGATGTATCAGGAACTTCCAGTGAATACACATCAGTGGGTAATCGAGTCAGTGGTTGAGACAAACAATATTCCTTTAGGGGTTCTAAGAAAGCTTTATTGATTGCATTCGCTAAGTTTTCTGGGGAAAGTTTTTGAACCTTGTCATCATGAATTTGATTAGGTCACTGGATTGAGAGTATGACCCACATAGCTGTTTAACTTCCCTCCACCATACCTTTGGATTTTCTTCTTTCATGTTCTCAACTTTAAGCTTGTAGAAATTGGCTTTGCATACTTTCCTCTCACAATTGACTAGATTTCTATAGAACCTAAATTGCGGAGAGTCAGCTCCCTTCTCATGGAATGCTTTTTGCCTTTTAAGAATTAGTAATTTCAAATGTCATCCAAGAGGTGTCGGTCGTACTAACGCGCACCTTTTTAAGTGGCATAAGAAGGTTGAGACCTGTGTATATATAACTAACTTCAGAAAACGTATTTAACAGATCTTCACAGCTTCCATGAGGGGTAAGCAGGCTGGGCCAATCAATGACATTGAGATATCTTCCCAGCTCAACTTTATGACTTTCTTGCTTGAGAACAAATTTGGTTGTGCTCCTATTTTCCTGATTCTTTGCCTGTGCTGTAATAGTATTATGGTCTGAAAGACCAAATGGTGGAAAGATCTTGGAGTCGTCATAAAACTCATGTAGATTAGTCAGCATCAGGTCGAGGATTGCATCTTTTCTACTTGGCTTCTTCACAGTTTGTTTAGGACGAAACTGCCTCTTCAGTTATTTGACATCTAGGTAGTTGAAATTGCCCGCATTGATGAATGCACAGTTTGGATAACGTGACTCAGCAAGTGAGAAGGACTTGAACAAATGATCACGCATGGAAACATTCTTGGATTCAGACCAGTGAGAATGGTATACTACCACAACGACAAGGTAGGAGAAACCTCTTAGGAGTCAGTTTGGTCGCAAATGCACCCACAAGATTTCATGATTGTTACAGCATGATATTTCTTTGGACAATTTGTATTTTAAATATTCTTTGATGTAAAGGCAAACCCACCATGATTGTTATATGATCTCGCCATGCAATTGAATATCCAGGAATATCAACAACGGTGTCCATAATAGCTGGTTTCAGCCAGGTTTCGGTGATCAAGGCAATGTCAACTTGATTGCGCAAAATAAATTCTTGCACTTCAGTGATCTTTGGCACTAAAGACATCACATTTGAAATCATTATCTTTGGGACATGAAAAACTGATTTCTTGATTACCTGGTCCGTACGATTTGATTTTGAAGTTCCCGCCACAGTTAAACAATCTCTAACAGAAGCAAGTCTGGTAGAGGTGTTAGATTGAATATTTAATGTGGCTAGCGAAGAATTAAGTTTTGATCTCTCTCAGTTTTGGTATCCATCGTTGTAAAAGCACAATTTTCAGAAGATGACGAATAATTAAGATAAGTCTTTATTGTCATTGTCACTTTTCCAAAGGTCCAACGAAATTGAAGGTGCTTTTGACTCATTATGAGTTATAGAAAGAAAGGAAAAAGGGGGGGAGAACAAATAAAGTATAAAAATAGTGAAGTATACAGAGTTGCACTGGTAAAATGGTATAAACAGAAAATAAACAGAAATCTATTGTATGGTTCTATATGTACATGGATTACACTTAAAATAGTACGAACAGAATTGTTTTGGTTCTGTATGTACACCCATATATATATTGCACATTTGAGTTGAAAGCCATGATTGCTTTGGGATAAAAACTGTTTTTTAGGCCGTTTGTCCTGGTTTTAATTGCTCTGTATCTCTTGCTTGATGGCAAAAGCTGGAAGAGACAATGACCAGGGTGTGAAGAGTCTTTTGAAATGTCCATTGCTTTTCTGCAGCATCTGGAGGTGTAAATCTGTTCCAGGGTGGGGAGGGGGCAGCCTATTGTTTTCTCTGCTGCCCTAATGACCCTGTGGAGCGCCGTTCAGCCAGTGTTAACCTTTGACAAGACTTTTGACAAGATGTACAAACGAAGTGTTTCAGGGAAACAGACTATGTAATGAGCATTGAGATAGTGGAATGATCAAAGATTTTAAACAGGGAAACAATGAACAGACCAGAAGGGCACTCAGAGAGTGCAGACCTCCACCAAGAACAATAGTCAACTCTTGTATGATATGCAAATCTGCAACTGCAATCACTTTATATGTCTGGATATATTTCCAGAAGTATTAGTATTATGTGCCCACATGCATATCTGAGAGGATTACTGGTACCCATGAATGTGGATTGTGATATGGAGTCATTCTGTTTTATCACGACTGGCTTTTACTGCCATCTACTGGATTTTAAGATTTATGACATTTTTTAGCATAAATTTCTACCAAGGCTAAATGACACATCTTGCAAAGTTAGCAAAACAGAAACATAATCTGCTGATCCACCCAGTGACTTGGATGTGATCCAAAATTTAATAGCTTCTTTTTTTTTTGGCCCATGCTCCACCCTTCCACCAAATTTCATGTAAATTGGATTGGTAGTTTTTGCACAATCATGTTTATCGAAAGAAAAAAAAAACTGCAGCAAAAAACATACCCTCTTTAGTAGAGGTAAAATGACCAGTCAGCAAAGAGAAACAGAAGGAGCAGTTGAGGACAGAAAGTGATGATCAAATTAAAAAATAAAGGAAAAGGGTCAGATGGTGTGGGAAGTTAATAACACTATCAGAGCAAAACGTAGTCTTTTTTTTTTTATATTTCACACAGTAAACTGATAAAACAGTGGGATGAAGACATGTATTTTCACTTTTTAAAGTTTTTTTAGTGGCCTGTTCCCAATGTGTCAGTTTCCTCATGCTGTCAAGACCTGAAGCAAATCCATTGATCATTTTGGCTTCTTTGTTTGTGCTGAAGATATTCAATGGACAGTTAATATTTCTGACCTGTCCAGAGAAACGCTGTCAGTAGTGATGGTAGAAAGGAGAGCTACAGTATCAATTTGTCTGAACCTATTTACATCCTTGTTTCCAACAGAAAGGTTTTGAAACTGAACCACAGACTGTCTGAAATCTCACATCCTGGTGAACACTCCAATCCGAATGACCCATGCCTCATCTGCTTTGAATACAATAACTCAGAACACATGTCATATTCCTTTAGATAATGGTCAAAAGGTTTTCAAAAACAGCATGTAGTCTCATCATGCACATATTACTGCCAATAAACCTGCTTTTAAAACAGCATGTGGGTCTTTGTTTGGGAAAACTGGAATACTCATTGAGAAAAGTCAGTCATTAATTTATTTCGCTTATTTTGAAATACAGTTAGTTTGTCCTGTCTTTTGATCACACCTCGTGCTAACTGCTGTAACTAAAGTTTTCAGACATCTTCAGGGACACAGGAGTTTACATTTATTTGTGGTTTCTTAGCAACATAATAATAATAATAATAATAATAATAATAATAATAATAATAATTTCAACTTATATGCCACCTTTCTCACACCCAAGGTCACTTTACAATTTCAAAAAAAAAAAAAAGTCCACCAAAAGAGGGTCTGGATGTAATTCCAGTGGTGTATCTACCCACAGTCCCACCAAAAGGCACACAAAGATAAGTCCCACACCGCCTACACAGCCGCCACGATGCCGGCGGGCAACATCACTCAGAACATCACTCAGAACATGGATCCACAAAGCGAGCACAGAAGCACCGCCGCACAGAGTGCTGGTATGTCCCAAACCACCTGGACAGTCACCGGGACGCCACCGAGCAACATCACTCGGAACACTGCACCAAGCACAGAAGCACCACTGCACAGCAACAAGCTCACTGCAATCCATAGCAAGGAGCACAGGCATCACCCATGGCGGACCAAGGCCAGAAGGGAACCGATGCCCAAAACTGGGTCTGGAGCTACACCACAACCGACAGACAAAACATTAAAAAAAAAAAACATTCAAACAAAGAACAAACATCAAATCATACAATAAAAAAAAAAATAAATAAAAAAGCTCTGGTGAGAAGCAGCAGCCAAAATGCGCACAGCGTACTCTCAACCAGAAACGGAAATGGGGAAGGGCAGAAAAGGGGAGCATGACAAGCTATGTGGTGTTTTTTTTTTTGTCTCATTAACTTGAAGAGAGTGAAAACAGAGTCGGGTGAGGGAAGGTATGTTTGTAGCTGCTTTAATATAAGGAGAACAGGAACTAACTTGTTTCACAGACACTCTATGACATTAAATGTAACCATACCAATCATCAGCAATGTCGTGTGGTATAAGAGGAATAAAGTGCTGGTGCTGTAATAGGAAAATAATCATTTTTGTTGGTGTTAGTGGGGACTCTGCTTCATCACATTTGTATTGTATGGTTTCAAGTCTCCTGTCTTTGAGCTGGCAGTGGATCTGGTTAAGACTTGGGACAAATGCAGTCGAATCAGAGTAAAGTGCTGAGAATGGATTAGCACAATCCCGAAGTTTGTAGTGCACTTAAAGGGATTATAGGAGCTAGCACAGAAGCTAATCCTATTAAAGTGGAACACATGGAGAACCTCTTTGCTCCTTCTGCTCCCTCTTTGACTGTTGAATGTTTAATGACTCTGGAATTAATTAAGGTCAGATATTCTGACTGTGATGGTGTGAGCGACTGCTCCTCTCAAAGAACAGCATACTAATGAGCACAACAGTGCTTTTCCACGGGGCGATTAGTCACCAAAACCTTGCTGATGCATAATAACCAATGACGCTTTGTGTTTTGACAGCTGTCTGAAAGTACATAATTAATTTGTACCTTCTACACCTAACTGGATTGGATTTTTACCTTCCAAGGTCTTTGTCCATGGAGACCACTTTGATTTCTCTCACTTATGTCCACCCGCTGTGCTGATGTGGACTTGCAGCAGGTTGGGCTGTAAATGTCTAAGCACAAAGTGGTCAAGAGGATGAGATGGAGGTCTCTAATCCGTCCATCACTTTGATTGACAGGTCACGCTTATTAACTTGACTGCATTGAGCTGCAGTGAGACTCTGATGGATGTTGACTGGTAGGAGACAGTGTTATGAGGAGAGCTTGTGAGCTTGTTGTTGTGTTTGTGTCGACTGGAAAAGTAGCAAATAAAAAAGAAACACTGCCTTATGTGTGGTGGCCTGGGAGAACCCTTCTTCACATGGTCAAATTTGGACATTTTTGACTTTATGTAGTTCTTGATATGGAATACTTTCCCAACTGGAATTAAAGTTCTAGCATTTTAAAGTTGAATCACATATAAATATTTCATTCCAGTCCCACTGAAAGACATCTACCACTACATTTATAATCCCATCTACTGATGGAAACACAACATTGCTAACATGTTCCTTGGATAGCCCACAGACTATGATGGACCAAGAACAGTTTGCACTCAACTCTCCATAATTGTACAGTTAATAACTTCATTTTCATACAACAGACTTTAAGTTAAAACTCTAATGAACTCAGAAATGACTCTGATGCTCATACTCAAGTTCCTGTTCACACAATTAGCACTTTTTGACTATTTATTGTTCAGATCTAGAAGAGAAATTATTTATAATCATACTTCCTGGTATCACCCAGATGAGGATGGGTTCCCTTTTGAGTCTGTTTCCTCTCATGGTTTCTTCATGTCATCTCAAGGAGTTTTTCCTCTCCACCGTCACCGCTGGCTTGCTCATTCGGGTTAAATTTGTAAATTTAAAATGTATATATTTCTGTAAAGCTGCTTTGTGAGAACATATTTTCTTAAAAGTGCTATACAAATAAAACTGAATTGAACTGACATGGAAATTGAGTTCTCACTTTGATTACTCATGGAGTTTAAACACGAGCCTCATCATCATCTCTTCACTCCACTGATCTCTGTTCACACTCACATCAATGGAGAGAATAATCACTGACTGAAGAATTCATTCACTGTTCTGTTGGTGAAATTACTTATATTTTTTGTATCTTTTAATTCAATTGCTGAAACGTTTTAACACTTTGCGCTTTGTCATCTGTATACAGCTTGTAAATGCTCTTCTCTGTTTTGATGATGATGCGATGGAGCAGAAGCACCCTGGACATTTTGACAGTTTCTAGCTGATGTCTTTAGGCAGACCAACTGCTGCATTTGTTAAACTCCATCCTTACAAAATAACTTTGGTGAAATACTTTCTCCCACCAAAATTAAAAAGTTTTACCAAAATATTTATGCTTTTAGGAAGTAGAGGTGCTCAAGTACTGTATATTAGCTGTTGAGATATCTGACAGGTTTTTACTGTATACTGGTCATGTCAGGTAGGAAAGACTTTCGGTCTTATATTATTTAGATCATTTGATAATTGTATTATTAATATTATTTCAGAAACATAATCCAGGACTCAGCTCTGGTGTGAGTGAGCTTGGCGTAATTGCCTGTTACTTGTATACCTGGTTGATAGTCTTAAGGTGAAGTAACTGTCGTACATCAGGTGTTGGGGTAATGGTGACTCAGTGGTTAAGGATCTGGCTTACTGATCTAAAAGTCATGGGTTCAAGACCCAGCATGAACAAGCTGCTACAGCTGGGCCCTTGACCAAGGCCCTTAACTCTCTCTGCTCCAGAAGTACTGTGTCATGTACCCCCTTGTTGTATGTTGCTCTGGATAAGAACCTGTAATGTAATTTCATGATAAAGATATTCCACCTAAGTGGGCAAACACACAGGAAGAGAGTAACAGCAATGTGGAGACCAGCTCCTTTTTCTTTTTTTTTTCAGTGAAAATGAGTGACTTGGAGTGATGACTGGTGAAATAACCATTGGTGATGCAATTGAGGCAACTACCAATGGGAGTGAAGGATACCGTTGACTGACAGATGATACCAACAATTTATAATATACAAGTTAAAATAACTAATAAATATACAAGAGATTGAACTGCTTAATAGATTCAAGATTGCTTTATTGTCATTGTGTAAGATACACAATGAAATTCAGTGCACTGCGTTACGAAGTGGTCCTCAATATACACATAAAAGAGATTTACATAAAGGATGCAAAATTTTCAAACATGAAGAAATACAGACATAAAGGTGTAACAATCCCTGATGTGGATGGAGCACAGAAAGACGGCAGGCCAGAATTAAGTACAAAAAGGAAGCTCTTTATTCACAGCTTTTCAGCTTAAACAC
>JAODOF010000024.1:69341675-69351676 GCA_027576175.1 Sciades proops | reverse complement strand
CGCTGACTGATCTCACTAAAAAGGGGGCACCAGATCCGGTCCAGTGGACGGAGCAATGCCAGCGGGCTTTCTCTGAGATGAAGGCTGCACTGTGTGGGGGGTCACTGTTACACTCCCCTGACTTTTCTCTCCCCTTTATGTTACAGACGGATGTGTCAGACAGAGGGCTGGGGGCCATTTTGTCCCAGGAGGTGGAGGGGGAGGACCGCCCAGTGCTGTACATCAGTAGAAAGCTGTCCGTGCGTGAGGGGTGCTACAGCACCATCAAAAAAAGAGTGCCTGGCGATCAAGTGGCCAGTCCTTGCCCTCCGCTACTACCTGCTGGGACACCCTTTCACCCTTTGTTCGGACCACGCACCCCTCCAGTGGCTCCACCGCATGAAGGATGCCAACGCGCGGCTCACCCATTGGCACTCCAGCCCTTTAACTTCAAGGTGATCCACAGGCCGGGGGCGCAGATGGTCGTGGCAGACTTCCTCTCCTGTCGGGGGGGAGTCGGCTGCAGGCCAGACAGCCGCTCGGCCTGAGTCGGGCAGTGGGGGTATGTGGCAGCGGGGGCATGGTCAAGCATCGGTCTGTGACCGGAGGGTGGAGTCACTGCACCTGATGTCGATTAACGTGTGTGTGTGTCTGTCTTCCCCAGTGACCGCACCCTATTTAAGGAGAGAGCAAGAGCAGAGGAGCACTCTCCCCAACCAGACAGCTGATGTGTGTGTGTGTGTGTGTGTGTGTGTGTGTGTGTGTGTGTGTGTGTGTGTGTGTGTGTGAGACTGGGAGTGATTTGAGACTGAAACGTGTCAAAATATAGTTTTGAGAATTTAGTTCTGGCCTGCCGTCCTTCTGTGCTCCACCCACCCATACGAAGTGCAACAGTTATAATGGGTTTAATGGTGCTCCATGGGATATTCAAAATTTGGGATATTGTTTATAACCCAACACTAATCTGTACTACTTCACAATATTTTGACCTGCTTGGAGTGCTCCTTGGTTTTCATGTTGCTTGAACATGAAAATAAGGACTGGATGTTGCAGAGTCACGGTCTTTCTAGAACAGGTTGAGTTATACAGACATCATGTGACACTTTAAGAGCCATCTGTGTGCAATCAACTAATTATGTGACTTATGATGCGAATTGGTTAGACCAGCTCTCATTTAGGGGTTTCATACAAAAGGGGGTGAATACCTAGATATACTCCAGATTTGTTTTTTTTAATCTTAATTATTGTTTGAGTCACAATAAAAACAATTTACACCTTTAAGGTGGTAGGCATGTTGTGTAAATCAAATAGTGCTATCCCTCCAAAAATCCATTTTAATTCCAGCTTGTAATGTGATAAAACAGGACAAACACCAAGGGGGATGAATACTTTTGCAAGACACTGTACATGTGTAAATTGTAGATGTCTATGAGTATGAGATGTCCACGTGTAAACTGTAGGTGTCCATGTGTTTACTTATGTAAGATGTGGGTGGTCACATTGCATCAACTTTGCTGAGTTGCAGAGTTTAATGACCATCTCCACTTAAGTCCAAGATTTGTAGGGTCTTTCCTACTATGAATCTTAAGGAGACTCTTGCTCTCTGTCTCTCTGTCTTGTCTCTCTCTGTCTTGCTCTCTCTCTTACTCAGTAGATTTATGGTTATGGGTTCTGTTGGGGCTGGGTGAAATTTGTTACGGGAAAGGGTGCCAGGATGAGTTGTGTACATTAGCGTGTCCTTCTTGCTCTTTTGTGGAATGGTATAATCTGTTGGCTGAGAGAACTCGAGTGGAGATCAGGTTGGTGTTAATTAGAGCTCAAAACCTTCAACAAATTGTCAGCTAGTCTTCTAACATTTCCTGGCATCACTCTATCTCTTCAGTATTTTGGTAATTTCTCATCTGCTAATTGCCTGGCATTACCAACAATAATTATCCCTTTTGTAGAAGTTCAGATCATGGATTGTTGGCCCTTAAAAAAGCGTATTCATTTTCCACTTCCTCTCAGCCTATTGTGTTTGTAACAGCTCAAATGATCAAGCGAGCTCTGTGTTGTACTGACTGGAAAATGATGCAATTGCAATAATAGTTTGTGTGAGGAGATAAAGTTTCGGTCACCTGTGGCACATTCCTGAGCAATACCCTTCTTTAAAATGCAACAAAGAAATGTAAATAGCTGTTCTAACAGCAGAAACAATCCCTTTTCGTGTTGCAGGAACATACATACACTGGCCACTTTCCTGTTCCTGTTCTTGGCTGCAGGAGTGGAACCCAATGTGTTCTTCTGCTGTCGCATGCTGAGATGCTTTTCTGCTCACCAGGTGTTGTAAAGAGTGATTATATGAGTTACTATATCCTTCCTGGCAAAAAAAAACTCAAACCAATCTGTCCATTTCCCTCTGACCTCTCTTATTAGCAAAGCGTTTGTTTCCACCTACAGAACTGTCACCCACACATGCAGTGTTTGTTTTGTTTTTGGCACCATTCTACGTAAATTCTGGAGACTGTTCTGTGTGAAAACCCCAGGAAAGAGATTAGCAGTTTCTGAAATACTCAAACCTTCATGCTCCATCTGGCTCAAACCAACAACCATGCCACAGTGAAAGAAAGTCACACTTTGAGATCACAATTTTTCCCATTGTGATGTTTGAACATCGTGAATATTAACTGAAGCTCTTGATTTGTATCTACATGATTTGATGCATCATGCTGCTGTCAAGGGATTGTAAAATGGCCGGTGAGTGTAGTCCCTTCTGTGTTATGCAAGGCACTAGATTCATTTCTATGGTTGGTTAGAACAGCCTCCAAAAACCAAGATGACAACTATTGTCAAAGGATTAACCTATATTTTACTTCAAAACACAATCACAATTTATTTATCCGGTAGATTGGATTAGAAGAGTTCTTCAGTGCAAACTTCTAGCACTGGATTTAGGTCAAATTGAACATGCCCCAAATGGGATCCCAGGAATCGGCTAATCTTGACAAATCCCCCTCAGAAACAGATGAGATGAAAGGGACTCCAGAGCCCAATCTGTCCACTCCACTCTGACAGTACAGAAAAACTTGATTATGTTCATTAGTTTCAGGCTAGCAGTTCTTTTTTTCGCAATAATTTCCTCATACAAGTGGAAGCAGGTGCAGTAGTTGCAGATTAACAGGCTGTTTTGACTCAAGAGTTCTGAAGCCTTGGAAACCCATCAACCAGGCCTGGCAACAAGTGCAAAGAGTCAACAGCCTCATTTCAGCGAGATCACAATGTTGTATCATCAGCCAAGCTAATGAAAAAAGCACTGAAGAATTCCTCTAATCCAATCTACCAGATAAATAAATTGTGATTGTGTGATTGTGCAGGAACTTATGCCAGAGCTGTGTTCTTCTTACACTCTTGCGTCACTGATATAAGATTTACATTGACAAGCAGACGGAGGATAAAGACTCCCTGGGGCAGTAAAGTGTCTGATACACTCAAGCTCTTCTTCCATGAATGGGGCAGCAGGAAAGGGGTAAGGGCATGCAGTTGCAGCAGAGAAGCATTTTCTGGACAACCCATGGTTCCATGGAGAGACTCCTCTAGTCTTTTTTTTTTCCCTTGGGTTCAACCTGATTTCTCTTTCGATAAAATTGTGCATGTTGATGCTGGTGCCTTATACTTCCTGCATTGCCTTTATGAATGCCTTTCTTGATATCAATGAATCTAAACAATAACTAAGATAAGCAAATGTCTTGATAAGCATAGAAAAGTCTCATTAGTCTCTCATGAATCATTCTGCTTGCTGATGGCAGGTGGTGAGCAATCCTTACACATTGGCACTTCTAGAAGATTTACTGTATAGTCTTACAACAGATCTACTTGATTGATATTATTATTATTGGCTGTTGTAATTTTAATATAATCATACATTTGTGTTTTGGTTGAGCATGTGTAAGAATTCTGAAGTGTGGGGCATCCATCCATTATCTATCAGGGTCTCCAGGAAGATGGAGCCAATCTCAGCTGACTTCAGGCAAGAGGCAGGGTAAACCCCTGAGCAGGTCAGGAATCTATAGCAGGGCTAACACAAAGATGAAGCAACCATTCACATTCACATTTAGAGTAGCTAGTTGACCTAATCCACATGTCTTTGGATTGTGAGAGGAAACCCATGGCAGGCATGGGGAGAGCATGCAAATTTGCACACAAAGGCCATGAGATTCAAACCCAGAACCTGTTTGCTGTGTAGCAACAGTGCTAACCTCTGCACCACAATGCTGCCCAAGTGTGGGGCAGTGGTAGCTAAAAGGTTAAGTTTCTGTGCTTGGGATTGTAAAGTTCCAAGTACAAACCCATTCCTCAGACTGTCATATCAGTGACCTTTCCAGGGTGTACCTCGCCTCTTACCCGAAGTCAGCTGAGTGGAGCTCTGTGATAAACAGTAAGCGTCAGGATAAACGGTACAGATAAGGAATGGATATAACTCTGCCTAAGAAGCTTCAACCAAGTAGGGTATCTCTTAATGCACAATCTATCTAAAACAGTGAAGATTCTCCACTTCGCAAAACTACATTTACATTTTGTGATTTGTGCCTTCTTGTTGTTGCTTAATAAGTCCATTACTTGTCCCTTAGGGCAGAACAGTGGTGTAGTGGTTCGCACTGTTGCCTCACAGCAAGAAGGTCCTAGGTTCGAGCCCAGCGGCTGGCGAGGGCCTTTCTGTATGGAGTTTGCATGTTCTCCCCATGTTTGCGTGGGTTTCCTCCAGGTGCTCCGGTTTCCCCCACAATCCAAAGATTAGGATAATTGGTGGCTCTAAATTGACCATAGGTGTGAATGGTTGTTTGTCTCTGTGCCAGCCCTGCGATAACCTGGTGACTTGTCCAGGGTGTACCCTGCCTCTCGCCCATAGTCAGCTGGGATAGGCTCCAGCTTGCCTGCGACCCTGTACAGGATAAGCGGCTACAGATAATGGAGGGATGGATGGATACTTGTCTCCTATTCAGAGTGCTTAGCAATTTGTTCAAATTCATTCCTGTGTTTTGAGTGCAGGAAAAGGATGAATCTTAATTGTTGTGATCCAAATACACTTGTGTATTCTACAGTAAAATGCTTTTCTTCACGTATCCCAACTTGAAAGGAATCTGGGTTCAGAGCACAGGGTCAGCAATGGTATGACACCCCTGGAGCAGTTCAGGCTCCCAAGGTCCCAACTTATTTTTAGAAGTCTTAGGATTTGAACTTCCAACCTTCTGGTGACAAGCACAGACCCTTAACCTTAACCTTCAAGCCATGATTGCAACTCCTTGTTGAAGTTACTTTTTCTTTTTGCTGATCTGTTTATTATTAATTTTATTAATCTGTACATTTTCCTCATCTTGTCAACTCTTTTCAAATTTCTCTATTGCTGCTGGGTTTGAGTTATCAGATCAAGCTTTGCTGGATCTCTGGAGATTTGGTCATTGGTGGAGCTCTGTGGGAGATTCTTAGTTGTCTTCAGTCAAGCAGATCTGGAATGCAAGGGCACGATACAGCTTACAAGCCACTGATCAGGAAAAAGAGGCCTCTCTCTCTCTCCCTCCCTTCTGCTTTATCTCTTGCTGCCCTACACACTTTCTCTCACTATCTGTCTTGCTCTTGAGGTCTTGTGTTTTCGTTTGCACTTTCTTTTGCTCTGGGCCTCCTGTTCATTTTTGTGAGGAAAAAAGCACATTCTCGACTCCATGCTAAGCATCTCATTTACATGCAAAAGAGTACATACTCAAGCATAGACACGTTCTTGGCCAGCAAAGTGGATTTCTGAATATTTTCATGGGAATACTGAATGCAACGCCCAAAACTCTTAGAAACCAAAAAAGCCTCTGATTGTGAAACTGCTGTTATTTTGTTCTCAAATTCACCTCTTCAGACATCCTTTTTCCAAGACAGACAGAATTAGGATTCTGAGCGTGATGTAATTAGCCTAATGAGAGCTCTCAGCGCATGCAGATTATGGTCGCTATGAGACCCAGTATTTTCCCCAGTCTGATCTCAATGACATTTGCAAAGCTTCTGCTACTTTGCAATCAACACCAACCTGCCATATTGCTAAACAGCAGAGACGTAGGAGTCGCCACAGGTTCTGTACATTCCCAACAAATTTCGAAGGTCAGTCAGGGTTTTATGTTGTTGTCAGGTTTTTGTATTCACACTGCAGACAGGTGTTTAATGTTGGACAATAGTAGACCAGACCAACAGTAGACTCACGCTTGATCACTGTCAAGATAAATAACCCCCACCCCCCTCCCCATTACCCCTGTCATTCACATGCCTTTTTTAAGCCATGCATGACTGAGTAGAGCAACTTGCAAAGGACAAAAACACTGCCAAACCATATTGAATCTCAGACCCCTGGACATGTTTCACCTTCTTTCAGTCAGAACATAATGCTGCCATTACAAGCCATAACAAGGCATTATTCAGAATGCTACAGACCATCTCCATTTTCTGGTCTTTCAATGCCATTCCTTTGCTGTTTTACTTGGTGCTGTTTTGCAATGGCAAATCCCTAACAATATGAATAATGTGATGTATACAGTAAATTAGGCTTGGAGGGCTCATACCTTTGCCCATGACTTTATTTGTGTTAAATGGAACGAAATCCAGCCACGTTTTTTGTGGCTAAGTTTGAATTTATGTAACATTCTCATGAAATCAGATCACTTAGAATAAAAAAATGAAATTAAACTGCTGGGAGTTTGAGGGGTTTACTCTTCATTGCTCCTTATGATTAAGGTAATGATTTGATATGCTCTGATACCACTGAACTTTGATATGATTTGACTAAGTATCCTTTGTTCAATAAGTGACCAACTTGGTTCAGAATCTGGATTAGACCTACTGATAAATAAAGCCACAAGTGGCAATGAAGGGCCCGAGCACCTCCGGTATCCCAAATCTGTCATAAATCCAACAAACTACCTAGGAGGAGAATGTCAAAATGTAATATGTGTCAAAACACACAAAACCAAAAATAACTCACTTCCTGTTGAGTATGGCTAATACAATGTACATTACAATTTTGTTTGTCTTGGGGATCCCCACACACCTACCAAATTTGACATGGAAAGGTGAAACTATCCGTGTCAAATGGATAGTTGTCTCAATGACATATGGGGGCACTATGGAGTCCCCTGGACACACCTGGGGCCAAGCCTCTATCCCTGAGTAGCGGTAGCCAAGACTGATGTGTGTTCCAAATTTAATGAGTTTTCACCCATGGGAACCACCTCAAAAATGGCCAAGTCTCGAAGAAAAAGAAGGAAAATAATAAGAATAATAATAAATCAGAATCCTTAGGAAAACAATAGGGCCTTGCACCTCGGTGCCAGTTCTACAGTACTTTCTTGAACTCCTTGCCCTGGATGGCCGTGGCATCTTCAAGATTTGAGTTACTCTAAGATCTAATGATGCATTCCATTTGTACTGGGAAGTCAGGATTTCTGACTCAGAAAGTCAGAAGAACCTCACCAACCCTAAGTTCAAAATCCAAGATGGCTGCTCCATGCATCAACAGTAGTGACTGCTGTGGTAATAAACTGTTAATTAGAACTTCTGTCTTATTGATGTCTCATTAAATCAGGCATACACACAGAACTGCCCAACTTCTATCTGTGGACATGTTGCTACAGTAGCCACAAGCTACTGTATGTGCAAAATACAGCGTAATGTTTTGTTATCAACTGGTATTGCTAATAATGGTGAATAGTTTTCTGACTTGTTGTACTGGAACGCAGTGAACTCAGGTGTAACGTCATTCCCAGTTCCAACTTCGGACTTCTGAGGTAAATGGAACAGAGGATAATTTTTTAGACTGTGTTATGAATTGTTATGAATGGTGGTATTTTATCTCTGGTTAATAGTGTAACTGTGAGTGCTACTCAGGGTCAGGTCGTACCAAAGATCATCATAAAAATGGTACCTACTGCCGTCTGGCAAGGCACACTGCAATACAGATGCAAGTGGAGAGTCAAACTCTTGTGGTTACCAGAGGACCTGCCCCCCACTGTAAACCTAGCTGTATAGGCTAGAGGCTGAGGGCTATAGAAGCAGAGATCGGCGCTGCCCAATGCGCCTTAAGGGCCTGGTTAGTAGTGGGACAGGAGACTGCCTGGGAAGACCAGGTCCTGGCACAGGAAGGACTTTGATTTTGACTTTTATTTTCAATACCATAACCTGGTCAGCTATGAGAAAAATGGTCATGTATTCTGCTTCTTCAAGACCTCCTCCATCTACAGCATCTTCCTCTCAAGAAAGCAGGATGATGCAAGTTTTGTAGGACTTTGGAAAACATTTGAAGCTTAGCAACCACACACCAACACCTCCACATGCTAGGTCTGTCAGGTCCCACTGGTAGAGGATAAGCAGAAACATGGCTGTACTGAATGAGATAATACAGTATGTTCGATCTTCTGCTTGACTGGTTGGTGTAGATGGTATTGATGGTGGAAACCCTGGCACATGATGTATGATGCTGTGTTGGTGCAGCATGGCACACAGAGAGCATGTGTACAAAGCCTGTTTCTCAGTACTGTTTTACAATGGCATGCTTTGCCCCCTGCAGGAAGCCTAATTCCTCTCATTAGAGCTGTTCTGATGGTGAATGTAAGCTGTAGCGAGCAGGATTAATCATACTGACCGAGCAGAGCATTAAAAAGCCGGTCCTGAGATTTATTGCACCATAAACGTGTGATGCCTTGAGGCCCTGGGGTATGTTTGCGAATGACCTGCAGGGATAAAAGCAAGACTCCCCACTAAGGCATCGTCTTTTTAAAGCTGTCCCTTGCTTTAACAGGGTCTCCTGTGCTTAGCACACAGGGGTAGGGTCCAACAACCTATCACTCAGCACTCAGTGAGCATGCTTGGGCCCCTGGCCCTTGTAGGAAAGGCCTGTGTGTACTTTTGTTCAGTGTTAAACCCATGACCCACTGCTCTTCCCTCTGTCATCATGGGCTGCAGCTAAGTCATGTTAATTAGGTGGGTTTCGGACTGAGGTTACCTTTTTAACATTCACCCCTCACCCCATCAATGTGTATGAAGGTTATACAGGATGGTGGTTAGCTGCCTTTGTGGATGTGTGATTGTCATTCAGAGTGCCATGTCTTCAGGACATGGTCCTTAATTGACCCCGATTGATTGAAGGTTCTCGGTGGAGGCTGGCCTGGTGTGAAGTGTGGGTGTGTACCCCCTGCAGCCTGGTATTTACCGCAGCTTTACAACACCGTGTGAATGTGACTCGCTTTCTTTGATTCATTCACGCAAAATGGAAATGCAAATGTTGCCAGTTTGAAAAAAAAGGACATCCTACCTAACCATATAATGTGTAATGTACATAATTTATACCAAAGTGTTCATAAATTTTCTATATAAATAGTTTATAGAGTATTAATGTGCTCTTTGTAACGTTATCGTTTCTATAGTAACGGCTCATTCATACAGCAGACGCTCCATATAATCAGAACAAGCTGCATTTTTTTCCCTTAGAACTGGATATCTATATAGTAAGCGGCAAAGTTTGCTTGTTTGTTTGTTTGTCTTGAGCTAATGTCACCATTTCTCAATGGATTTTCACTAAATTTGGCAAGTAGGTCCAGGGATGACCCAGAATTTTGCAGATATAAGCAAAGTTCATGTATGGGCCCCAAGGAGGTCCCTAGGGGGCACAACATCCACCCACCCCCTCCCTCAATGCCTTTCATGTTACATTTATTACATTTACCTCTCGACAGATCTTCACTAAACTTGGCACATAGATACAGGATATAGCCACAATTTGGCAGAACTCAGAAATTCCACATTTGGGCCCCAGGTCCCTGGTGGGCCCCTGGGTGGTGGATGCTTGACTGAAGTAAGAAATATGTAGCAACAAAGTATCTTTCATTTCTTGATGGATATCTTCTCTCCGCCTTTCCCAAAGACAGCATATTTTATCAGAACGGGCGGCACGGTGGTGTAGTGGTTAGCGCTGTCGCCTCACAGCAAGAAGGTCCGGGTTCGAGCCCCGTGGCCGG
>JAODOF010000024.1:68058547-68068832 GCA_027576175.1 Sciades proops | reverse complement strand
GCTCACAATGCTAGTGGCTTTGCGGGCGAGGCAAGTGTTGTAGATGTCCAGGAGGGCGGATACTGAGGCAGCAGTGATCTTCTCAGCTGTACACTATGTGCTGCAGGGGCTTATGTTTGGCAGCTGTGCAGCTCCCAAACCACACAGTGATGCAGCTGGTCAGAATGCTCTCAATAGTGCTGCAGTAGAAAGCGTGCATGATGGGTGTCAGGGCTTTGGCTGTCTTCAGCTTCCAGAGGAAATAGAGGTGCTGCTGGGCTTTCTTGGCCTGTGATGCAGTGTTGTTCTTCCAGGAAAGGTCCTCTGTGATGTGCACCCCCAGGAATTTGGTGCTGCTCACCTGTTCCACAGTAGTTCCATTGATGGTCAACAGGAGGTGCTGGATGTGGGCTTTCCAGAAGTCAATAACAATATTTTTTTTCTTTTTTTTCCACATTTAGGTAGAGATTGTTATTCATGTACCATGTGGCCAGTTGATTCACCTCACTTCCCTAATTTGCTTCATCATTGTTGCTGATGAGACCCACCACAGTCATGTCATCAGCAAATTTGAAAGTCGCACTTGGAAGATGCTCTGGACACTTACAGTAATACTTTTTTGGCTGAAGACTACAGTTGACTTGCTAACTTTAGGACTGCAGTTGTTATGAACAGTTTTGCACTCAAGTTTCCATCAACAAAGAGTTATAACATCAATGAAACAGACTTCATGTTAAAACTGTTAAAAATGTTATAATCACATTGTCTGTTATAACCCAAATGAGGATGGGTTCCCTTTTGAGTCTGGTTCCTCTCGAGGTTTCTTCCTCATGTCGTCTGAGGGAGTTTTTCCTTGCCACTATTGCCACAGGTTTGCTCATTGGGGATAGATTAGGGATAAAATTTGCTCATGTTTAAAGTTATTAAAATTCTGTAAAGCTGCTTTGCAACAATGTCTATTGTTAAAAGCATGTGGCAATGGGGGCGTGGCCAAGCAGCAGTTTGTGAATGGAGGGCAGGATCGGGGAAGGTAAGTGGCTAAGTCATTACACCTGGTGTCAATTAATGTGTGTGTGTGTGTGTGTGCGCGTGTCTGTGTGTGAGCAGCACGAGTGAAGCTGAAAAGCTGAAATTCAAAAATAAAGTTTGCAAGAACTTCAGTTCCCACCTGCCATGCTTCTGTACTCCACCCACATCAGAGATCTATCACAAAGCACTATAAAAATAAACTTGACTTGACTTGTCTTGAAATGTGATGCAGTGGTTGGAGTTATATGTTGGCACACAGTCATGGGTTCGCAAGGTGAACAGCAGGGGGACTGAGCACACACCCTTGTGGTGCCCCTGTGCTTAGTGTGATGGTGCCCGATGCCTTGTTGATGATTCTTCCTGATTATGGTCTCTCCAAAAGAAAGTCCAGCAACCTGTTACAGAGTGAGGTGTTCAGGCCCAGCAGGTCCAGTTTCCCTATCAGCTGTTGAGGGATGATGGTATTAAGTTCTGAACTGAAGTCTATGAACAGCATTCTCATACGTGAGTCTTTTGTATCCAGATGGGTGAGTGCAACATGGAGGGCAGAGGAGACTGCATCATCAGTGGGCCAGTTGGCTTGATATGCAAACTGAAAAGGTCCAGGGTGGGAAGGTGGATGGGATTTATATGTTGCATGACTATGGGTGGCATGGTGATGTAGTGGTTAGCCCTGTTGACTCACAGCAAGAAGGTTCTGTGTTCAAGCCCAGTGGCCGATGGGGGCCTTTCTGTGTGGAGTTTGCATGTTCTCCCCGTGTCTGCATGGGTTTCCTCTGGGCACTCCGGTTTCCCCCAAAGACATGCAGGTTAGGCTAATTGATGGCTCTAAATTGGCTGCAGATGTGAGTGTGAATGGTTGTGTGTCTCTATGTGTCAGTCCTGCAATGATCTGGTGAATTGTCCAGGGTGTACCCTGCCTCTTGCCCATAGTCAGCTGGGACAGGCTCCAGCTTGCCCACGACCCTGCACATGATAAGCAGTTATGGGTGGGTTACCTTGTATTATTCTTAATTTGTATTCATGTTGTTTCTAATCAGGTTACACAGCATATCAGTTTATAAAAAACATTAATTTATCTCTTTGATCTCTACTAGTAATAGAGTATAAGTATAAAATGGATATGCACTTTTAAAAGTGCTAAACTGTACCTTTCAGGGTGCAAACACTTGACACTAGTATGGTATCCAAATGGTATCATTTTGCTCCTGAAGTAACTGGTATTGTGATTGTAGTGCACCTCCCTGGACCACTGTTTTACATGTCAATGTACATTATCATGAAGAAGAAGAAGAAGCCTTGATCTGTCACATGCACACTCAAGCACAGTGAAATTTGTTCTCTACATTCAACCCATCTCAAGCAGTGAAAACACACATGCACACACACACACAAGTGAGCAATGAGCACACACACATACCCAGAGCAGTGGCAGCTATGCTACAGCACCTGGGGAGCAGCTGGGGGTTAGGTGCCTTGCTCAAGTGTACTTCAGACCAAGGCCACCCCATGTTAACCTAATTGAATGTCTTTGAACTGTGGGGGAAACCAGAGCACCTGGAGGAAACCCACGCAGACACAGGGAAAACATGCAAACTCCACACAGAAAGGCCCGAACCCAGAACCTTCTTGCTGTGAGGCGACAGTGCTAACCACGACACCACCATGCCAGGAGTTGTACCATAGGGAACAAATATTTATCATGGCAGTATAATTATAATTATACTGTATGTTATTGAAATACCTAGAACTTACAAAATCTGCAGGCAAAGGCAAATGTCAAAAATCCAGGCAGACGGGTCAAAAACCAGAATAAGAATGCAGACCAAACAGTACAGCAGAATGGGTAGTCCTTGGGGCAAAAAAACAAAAGCAAACAAAAAAACCCTATAACAGAGATCAAGCATGGAATTGCAAACCAGAGAATGAGGGAAAGGCTCTCAAGAACAATGCCTCTCTATGGACATTAACCACTTCTCCATACATTCATTCATCAGCCCTCAGTCCTCATTATCTGGACAAGATCAGATTAAAGCCTTCCTAAAATACTTGTGTATCAGCGCAAGTTTGTTTTCCCTTTGGTTCATATGGTCTTATTATCAACATAGGTTTGTGGCATGTTCTTATGCAGGAGCATCTGTGAATAATGCAACTTCTTTTCCTTGACAAGATTTTCAGTTGTGCAGGCTGTAATCAGAAGCTCTAAGCATTTGCATCTTGCCAAGGTGAGACTGTTCCAGTGACCCCATGAAAAAGTAAACTGATCATATTAATCATCATTCAGCCTCAGGATCCTTTACGTTTCATGTCTACATTTACATTAACTCATGTAGCGAAGGATTATTTTATACCTTGAGATTACTCTTCAGTATGCTGTAGAGCTTCAAAATATATTTAGATTTCTGTGCCTGAAGCCACTATTATCTTTAAGCCAGGCTCCCTGTGTTACAAGGGTCAACAGGTCAAACTGTGGAATGTATTTTTGCTTGCCAGTTTAGAAAGTTATAACTTTATCATGCCAATATTTCAGAGGCATGCGACACTAAGGTGCATTAAGCCACTACAAATATTTGCCTTAGATCACTGAGAAATTATGCTGTATTACCTAGCCTGAATTTATGACACTCTACTTAAAGGTTTTTCTGTCACTAGGTGCCATTAGCCGAGCCAAGGAACAATTTATGAGCTCAAATATTTTAAGGCTCTTGTGTGAAACAACAATTATGTTTTCTTTACCACTGATTGTAATCATTGTAGAAGCACTTAAAGAATTAAACACAGACTCACTATTGTCTAGCTAAAAGCTTGAGGTGTCATTTGGTGGAAATTACAAGTAGGCCTGTTCTATTTAAAACTTAGCAGAGTGTGTGGCTTAGCCAATGGGAAGCCTGTATTGGGCAGTTACTCAGAAGTCTGTGTTCAAATAAAGAAAGGTCCTTTTACAATGATTTTAATAGGAGCTGCGATTTTGTTTTGGGGCAGTTCCTTTTACTGGGATAAATTGTATATAACTACTATGTTGTCTGTGGAGAATTCAGCATGCTTTGAGAACCGCTCAGTACTTGCATTGCTTTGCGCATCAAAGGTGCTCGAAAGGAGTCAGTTGAGGTGGTTCGGTCACCTTCTTAGAATGCCCCCTGGATGCCTCCCAGGGGAGGTTCTCTGGGCATGCCCCACTGGGAGGAGGCCCCAGGGCAGACCCAGGACATGCTGGAGAGATTACATCTCTTGGCTGGCCTGGGAACGCCTCTGTATTCCACTGGAAGAGGTAGTGGAGGTGGCCGGGGAGAGGGAAGTCTGGGTTGCTCTGCTTAGGCTGCTACCTCCGTGACCCTGACCCAAATAAGCGGCAGAAAATGGAGAGATGGCTGAAAGGTGCTTTCAAGTAACTCATTTCATGTAAGTGTATTTTTGGATACTTTTGAGATTTGGACTTCCACTACAGTAGCATACTTTCCCCCCTAGTTGAGTGGAGCAGATGTGTATTCAAGGTCTTGCTCATAAGCCCAACAGTGAAAGCTTGGTAGTTCCAGTATTTGAACCACAACCATCCAATTAGTAGCCCAGATTATTAACCACTACGCCACCACTGTCTATATCCCAGACTACCATTTCAGCTGATCCAGAGGTCAGTTTTATGGGTTCAAAAACAGTGGTCACACTGAACGAATGAATATGCCACACTAGAGATGTGCAATACTGTTTTTTTTTTTAATCCCAGCCCCATCCACCCTGAAAAAAACCCACAAAATCTTCAGACCAATCCCAACCACTCCTCCAGACATTCTCAGCCAATTGTGTTCACTGCAGCAGAAAAACTGACCAATCCCACCTGCTAACATTAATATTAAAAAAACAACAACTCTCCAATCATTTAAGCTCTCAGGGAAAGTTTGACTGCTCCAACATTACATCACAGGCATTTAGCAGCCACTCTTACCTACAGCAGCATACCCAGAACAGCAGTTGAAAGTTAGGTGCCTTGCTCAAAGGCACTTCAGCTGTTCTTGCTGATCCAGGAAATCAAACTGACAACCTTTTTGTCCCAAAGCTACATATCTAACCATTAGGCTATGACTTCCCCCAGAAGTTCTAGCAAAATGTGCCCAGTCCTACAAAAAGTTTGATCAATCCTGCTTGCTCCCAAAGAAGGTTTGACCAAAGCTGTCTACTCCAGAAGAAAGCTTGACCAATCCAAAACTTCCCACTCCAACATTTTTTTTGCACCTTCCAGTGATATTTTCAAACAAACTCAGTTGGTTCTATTAATTCAAAAGTTTAAAGAAAGTACTAATGTAAGCAATTTATACAATCTCATAAACATGACTGTGGCCTTTACATGAAAGTAAAACCTGCCCTTCAAATGGCTTTGAATATGGAAAAAAAAAAAGTGAGGAAAGGTCTTTAATCATATTATAAATCACTAAATATATAAATAAGTAACAAAAATACACTACAAATCTGCAAATAAAACAACGTAACCAACAAACAAATTAACAACAAAAAAATAGTTTGGTGAAAAAAAAAACAATGTACTGGAAAGGATGCAGTACAAGTAATAGTGCTTAAGTTCATCCAGGTGAACTTTAACCCTACAAATTTGTACACCTTGGAAACCTGAGCCAATAGAAAGCAAGAGGTCTTTCCTTTCTGACTAAAGAAATGGACAGACTGCAATGTTTAAGTAGTTTAGCCTATCAGCCTATCCTCCTCCAAAAATGTGGTGAAAAAGCTAATGTGATGGCTGCTTAAAAAATGATAAACAGAGACCACAAATTAAAAAAATGTATTTGAAAAGGAGTGTATCTGTAAGAAAACAACTCATCTATCCAACCCAAAACAAGCACCAAAATCTGAACGGAGAGAGCAGTAAGCTGGAACATTTCAGAAGTATAAACAGAACATTTATAAGGGAAAAAAAAACAAAAACAAAACAGTTGCACTATAAACTGAATTTACAGGAAAGTAATAGTTCTGTTTATTTTCTAACATCATTTTTAAAGATCAGTACAAACTAAACACAAAAAAACAGATAGAAAATGTGAAAGAGGGACATGGGATTAAGAAGGAAGGAGATAGAAAGAGGCAAAAAGGTGAAGAAAGAATCAAAGATGGAAAGACAAATGAAGGGAGAGAATTGTGAAGAGTGAAGGAGAGACTGAATGAGATCTCTTTTCTTTTTGCTTTTTCTCATTTTCCACTTTCATTCTCAAGTCTTGTCAATATATAGAAAATGTGCTGATTATTGAGCAAGCACTAAAGTATTAGCGAACAAGCTGTGGTCTTATCCATATCTCTTTCTTTCTTTCTAATCCTGGGAAGAGTCTAGTGAATTTGAAGAGTTCATCAGGAGGATGTTGATCTGGGAATGTCAGGTACTGGAGGAAGATAAAGAGTGTGTGCATAAATGATTTATACGGCTTAAGGAATGTGAGCATGCCAGTGTGATGGGGAGAGAGAGAGAGAGAGAGAGAGGATGATGATGACCTCCTGATGACCTTCATGTTTCTTGTTCATATACAACATTACATTACAATCATGTGCACATTATTTTAGATTAAAAAAACATTAAAAAACTTTCTTTAATATTTTATAACACTAATTGAAGCATTTTAGACTTAATCTGTTATCCTTGAGCTGAATGCTTTCATACAGAGGTGAATCGAATTCATTTGAAATGTCTGCTCTTTCCATTTCATTACCAAAACCAGAGAAAACACACACACACACACACACACACACACACACACACACACACTTCACAAAGTGAAATTAAATATAATATTGATATTTTACAATGGATTTAGAGAACTTCTTAGCAATGCCCCCCCCCCCCCCCATATGGCCTTTTTACGCTTTATACAAAGATGTATGGTACCATTCTTCTTTCGCACTATGACCAATCCCAAAGGAAGCTCAAAGCTCCTTTTCCATGCTCCCGACTCCTCCTGATAGCAAGTGGAAGTGGAAATAAGAGTCACATTGCAGTGAAGCCTTCATCTCACCTTGCAGTCATTTTCTGTTAAGACAGGCAAAAATCCTGCAGACTGTGGGAATGAGAGCAGTGTGAACTAAGAAAGAAGTGCAGAAAAAAAGCTAAGGATGTCTCAGTCTTAGGCAACAATAAACCAAGTATAGCAGGGAGGAAACAAGTCAAATGAAATAGATAATATGGTGTTGATTTTGTCATGAGTCATGGCCACAATTCAGCAGGGGCAATTTAGGGCTAGTAATGAGGTAAAACAATTCAATAATGATGTGATTTGAAACAGGTGACATCAACATGATTTGGTGCAAAATAAGTATCCAGGAAAGGCCTAGTCTTTGAGGAGCAAACATGGACAGAAGATCTTCAGTTTGTCAACACGTGTGGGAAAATTATTGAAATGTTTAAAAACAATGTTCCTCAAAGAAAGATAGGAAGCGATTTGGATATTTCACCCTCTATGGTACATAATATCATTAAATGATTCAAGGAACCTGGAGGAATTTTGGTGCATAAAGAGTAAGGGCCACCCTAACTGGGTTCAGATAATACATTTTATGTATGATGTGAAGTGGAAACCCCACAACTCATAACTGAAATGTTAGCCAACAACTTGCTGACTTTTTTGTCAATGGTACAGGAGGACTGTAGATGCTTGTAATGGCCATCCTTAGGTCGCTGGTTTATATCCAGCTCAAAAGACATGTTTGTTAAAGGGAAGCCATGGCCTAATGGTTAGAGAAGCAGCTATGGGACCAAAAGGTTGCCATTTTGATTCCCTGGACCAGCAGGAATGGCTGATGTGCCATTGAACAAGGCACCTAACCCCCAACTGCTCCCCAGGCTGCTCTGGGTATGTTGTATGTTGCTCTTGATAAGAGTGTCTGCTAAATGTAATGTAATGCAAACATGATTTGTGAGGAACTTTTGGAGAAAGGGATAATGAGTATTACCAAGGTGTGCCTTACATGGGAATTCAATACTTGTTTGCATCTGTATTAATGCACTTAACTGGCTAATCAATGCATTATATCTTGTTACATGATGTTAGATAACATTTAACCATAGACATTTAAGTTTCCAAGCAACCAAAATATGGACCATTGAATGATTCACTTGCTGTATTTCATCTGGTGGGTAAGCTGATAAATTTCTGATTTGTCCACCAATGATAGACATTATAAAGCACAAAATCAAGAAACAACCATCAGTGTAATGAGTGGCAGTCCAAATCTGCCAAACTAAAAAGTTTAAATTATTCCCTGACACATTTCTACAACACTTTTGTACATTTTAGTGGATAAATGAGGCATAATGTCTTTTATTTTTTCTTCCTCGTTATGGTACATGTATAAGCAGATGGATGTGTGTCTCTCTCTTGAGACTTTTGCTGTTAAATGAGCATTTTGCAGTAGACAAACAGCCCGGGACGGCACTCTCTCGAGAAATATTTGATGTCGCTTAGATTTTTTTGGAATAATGTGGTCCCTGAGAAATTTGAACTCACATTTCAATATGGTGAGCACAAACTCCTCTGAAAGCAGAGCGTGCTGTGAGAGCGGCTCTTTAACATATGAAAACAAAGTCCTGGAGCATTTTTGCTCTGCTGAGGATAAGCCGAAGGGAATATCCCCATCCAAAAAAGATGCTTGTGTGAGAGAGGCAGCTGAAGATCTCATCTCTCATCATTTCAAAAGCATTCTGCAGTGTTTTATATCCAACGGATTCGTGCCAAGTGCTCCTCTGCATTCAAATACACATCTAATCTGCTCCCGCCCCTCCTTCCCAGCCATTAGTTTTATGAGTATTGATAAAGACATTCGTGTATAGCTCAGTCTTAGTGTGCTGGGATCCTAAGCTCTCCTTAAGTCAATAAATCTCAGCAGTTGAGCTACTTTCAGAATGTTTTGGCACAGTGAGGTTCAACTAAAGCACTGGTTTTCTGAGTTAACTCCATGGGAGAAACAGAAGGATTCTCGCATATTTTGCTGTGGGTGGAGGTAGAACTGTGGATTATGGTCCTGCATGCTTCCCACGCTATGAGCTTCGAAGAGTTTAACCTTAATTAGCTCTGCTCTATTGCTGCAGGATCTCTTTATATTTTACAACAATACAGTTGCACTTTTTGTTTGAATAGACTTAGACTTATTTCATCACATTGTAAATAATGCTGCTCAAAACAGATGACCTGAGCTCCTCTCAGTGCTCCTTATGATGTCAGGAGGAGTAGAATTCAGGCAAATAATGGCTTTAAAAAAAAAAAAAAACACTTTTATTCAAATTATTATCCATTTTCCAATTTACCATATCCTATCCACTAGATGGCAGAGGTGACATCTACCAATTGGCTCATGTCACTGATTGGTTAGTGTGGTTAGTGTTGGCAATCTGGTTAGTGTGTCCGCCTCTTGATTGGAACATTGAGAGTTCTACTCGCAGTCGGGTCATACCTAAGACCATCATAAAAATGGTACCTGCTGCCATCTGGCAAGGCACGCTGCAATAAAGATACGAGTGGGGAGTCAAACTCTCATGGTTACCACTGTAACCCTAGCTATGTAATAGGTGAGAGGCCGAGGGCTATGGAAATGGAGATCGGCGCTGCCACATGGCGTGGGAAGGACTTTGATATAGGTAGGAAACACTGGCCAGTCTGTTTTTGTTTTTGCCAGTGAAATCAGTAAAATCAATAGCTATTGATTGTCTAGTGTTACTGATTGTCTAGTATTACTGATTGGCCAGTATTACTGATTGGCCAGCGCTACTGATTGGCCAGTGTGTCCTACCTAGATGGCATGGCTGATTTTGCTCCCTTGGACGACCTTCTAAGGCTGCAATGTCATGTGATAATCAGTTTTTAACCCTTTTTAACATGTAAAAGTGCATTTAACCCTGTTTTCTGCTAAATTAGATGTGCATTCACATAAACACATGACAGCATGTGAATAATATCAGATCACATGAAACATTAATGAATCCTGTGGAAAAATTACAGATCAGAAATGAAACCACATATCCTACACGAAAAGTCAACATCAATGATTCCTGAAAATAAACGTGAAAATAACCAAATCATTCATTTATATAAAACCACATGGAAAATATAAAAAAAAACAATACATACTCTCTTTGAGACAATCAAAACTAAACAAAAAGTTATATGTATAAATAATCTAAAAATAAGTCACATGAAATGAAAAGAGATTATGCTACCTGAGAAAAAAATCAACATTTGAAAAATAATTGAGACATGTGGAAAAATTGTCAAAACAATTATTATTATTATTATTA
>JAODOF010000024.1:66030117-66041592 GCA_027576175.1 Sciades proops | reverse complement strand
TCACAAACTTTCAAGCACCACTGTATATCGTATTCAATCTCTGTGGAGCGGTGGTTAGCTAACGGGAGTTTATACTTGACTGAAAAAAATAAAATTGATGTCTTTATTGCAACCTGACCATAAAAAAATAGATGTCTGCTGGTTTGGCGCAATTGCCCAGCAATACTGCCCAAAAAGTTGCCCCGTGTATCATCACCTTGAGGTTTGCGCCATAGCTGCCACCAAGTCATCGTTTTTGTTTTTTTTTAATTAGTTTCCTTTGGTACCAATACTCAAGTGGTGAACAACTTTTTTGATCCATGTCATGTTCCATCTCTCCGACACTGACGTTCCCCCTTCATCACCACCACCAGGCTTGAAACAGGAAATTATGGGACAGGTTTGACCAGTCTGAAAGTGAAGAGCTCTACACCAGGGTTTGCTAGAAGAAAGCCCCAGACCACCAGGGGGACATAAAAGTGTGAACTCTGGGGAAAGAACCTCTACGAGGATTTGGTTTTATTTAAAAAAAAAATAATAATAATAATAATAATAATAATAAAAAAATGAGTGTGGAGGGTTTTTTTTTTTCTCCCTTTGTTTCCTCCTCACTATACAAAGTTTCTCGTTCAGTAACTGACTTTAATGATCTTACCAAACCCACGCTCTGCCTTTTCAAGATTAATCACTGCAATTGCATATTATTCTTTATTGATTATGTACGCCTCTCTTTTAATATGGCAGGATCCACGGTGGGTGTTTTTTTTTTTTTTTTTCCCTCCAGTTTGTCTCCCCACACTCAGTTGGCAGGCAACACACATTAGGTTCCTGTTATTCACAGAAAATTGAGTTAAGGGGGAGGGGAGGGAGAGGGGGAAGAAACATAAGCGTGCAGAAAAATTATTTTACCATGACAAGAAAGATTGGTCCTCACGCTCTTTTCCTTTTCCCCGTTCTGTTTTTTTTTTTTCTGTCTGAGCACTCAGACGCGGTAGAAAATAAATTGGTTGTCAACGCTGATTTTCACCTTCCTAGTTTGACAGCTCTAGCCCCCCCCCCACCCCCAACATTTTACTTTTCTCTTGAGTTCGAATGTTCAGGAAATGTCCTCCTCTTAGTAAGAGTCTAATGAGAACACAAAACCTTTTCTTGCCCCAGCTGGTTTGGGTATTGGGGCCATTTCTGATGACCCCTCAGGCCCACCTCAGCCCGTTCCTGCCCGGGGACCTCGACAACTGCATGAGGAGCCTCTGGACGTGATTCTCAGCCCGGAACTGGACAAGATGGTGACGGATGGTGAGGAGCTCTGATTAGTATGCGAACCTGACTAATAAATTTGAGCTGGAAAATTGTTTCTCCCAGTGCCTGCAGTAGTTTAGAGATAAAATTGCGATGCCTAATTCTCAGTAGCTTTAGTGACTGACTCATCAGCGCACCATAACTTCCGATTGACCCATAAATCAGCTGCTCCCTGTAATTAATCACAGCTTCCATCTTCCTTCTGTAAACCTTACCCTGTGATGTGTTCAAACCTCTAATCAGAGTTGGAGGAATTCAGTTCTGGTTTTTGCTGAGGAAGATAAACTGGCTTTGACACGGTGTTGAATACATTTCCATGTAATCCGATGTTTGTGTTTGATTTTCTTTTTTTTCTTTTTTTCCCCCAGGGGCTATTCTCAGCAAGCTCCAGATTCCAGGTTTGTATTTTTTTTTTTTCTGAAATAATATATAGTAATATTGGGATATGTTCAGATTGCCTTATGTACTGTATGTGTAGCATAAGTTACTTCAGGAGTACTTATGATCAATTCACGTGGCCCTCAAGATGCATGCATGCTCGCTCGCTCGCTCATACTAAAAAATTGTGTGCCGAGTACACACTCCAGTTTAATGCCAGCTGATTCTTGTAAACACTTGTCCTTGCACAAGTGGCACTTGAGCAGTAGTGGGTCACGTGACCATAATGCATGCAGGCTGTACCTGTACCTGTGCTCAGAACTCAGTAACTTACGACTCCCAGAAGCGTCTCTTCTCTGAGCCGTCTTTTCTTTAAATTGGGTGGTAAAGGGTTAATGATGCATGTTGGTGGCCTTGAATACTAACTAGACCCTCCTGTCTTTATTTAGAACTAGAAGGGAAAGATGTAGAAGACTTGTTTACAGCAGTGTTAAGCCCAAGCACCAATCAGCCGTCTCAACTGGCACAGCCTCCCAACACCATCGCTAGCGTGCCAGCCATGACAGTGCCACATCAAGGACCAGGTATCTTTAATCGCGTCTCGATATGCCCCGAGTATGGCGGGTAAAAACAATATATGATTTGTTAGAGCAACTAAATCTTGGTTTGGGTTTCAGGAGATAATGCTATGTTCCCTCGCATGCCTGTTATGAATGGTATGATGGGTCCGAACCCGGTCTTTCCCACAAATTCCATGATGTCTGGAGCTGGCATTTCTGGCACTTTCCCTCCGGTTCACCGGATGCCTTTTCCTGAAAGTATGAGGTAAGACGAATTCCAGCCCACCACTGTTCAGTTCTCAAATCTGATTGATTAGCTCATAAGGCCAATGAGCTGTTGCCATGGCGTCCGTCCATCCATCGTCCACAGTTCAGTTCAATCGTATCTCCTCCGTCAGTTCTCCACGGATTTCCGCTCCGATTGTTTAGTTTGAAAGAACTCATCACTCCGCACAAAACTTGGTCGTTGCTTTGTCAGATTTTTTGCTCACGAGTTACTATTTAGGCCACATTAATTAACGAATTTTCCAGGCCTCTCATTAGAATTGTATCTCCTCTCTGATTTCTCATCCGATTTCAGTTCTGATCGACGTTTTGGGTCGATCTTCTCTTGAGGAACAAAACCTGGCCGTTTGTTGGTTGATTTTCCTGTTTACAACTTTGTTTATTTTCAGTTCAATCATATCTCCTCCCTCCTCCAGTTCTCCACAGGTTTCCGTTCCGATTGTTTTGTTTGAAAGAACTCATCACTCCGAGCACCACCTGGTCATTGTATTGTCAAATTTTTGCGAACGAATTAGTAATCAGGTCACCTGAACGAGTTTCTGGCTCTCTCAGTTCTCACCTGATTTCAGTTCTGGTCAATGTTTTGGGTTGATCTTTCCTTGAGGAACAAAACTTGGTAGGTTGTTTGTTGATTTTCCTGTTGTAAACAATCTTACATCATTGTTCATTTTCAGTTAAATCGTATCTCCTCCCTCCATCAGTTCTCAGTGGATTTCAGTTCTGATTGTTTTATTTGAAAGAACTGGACCTTCTGCACATCACTCGGTCGTTGTATTGTCAATTTTTTGCTAACAAATTAGTAATTCGGTCAACTTAACACATTTTCTTCTCGCTAGAATTGTATCTCCTCTCTCAATTCAGTTTTGATTGGCGTTTTGGGTCGATCTTCCCTCGGGGAGCAAAATTTAGTCCTTTGATTTTCCTGTCGTCAACCGTTTGTCGTGGAGGTTGGTCCTCTGTCACATTGTCACGTTTCAGTTCTGTTTGATGTTTTGGTCGTCATGGTTGTTTTGATGAACCCCTACGTCCTTGACGTTCTGGTTATTAAGCAATATCAGTTGAGATTGTAAGCGCAAGGTCAAAGACCTTCAAGTGTGGTATTGGTTTTACAAAACAGTTCTGTTAATATTGAGTAAGTGACATTTTGGACACAATCTGGCCAGTTGTTTGGTTTACTTTTGCTCTGTGAGTGGAAACAGATCCCAAAGAAGCCACACTTACTTTATAGCGCATCAGCTAGCTAGAGTACATTCTTGGTAAAGGCATCTTGTGGTCAAATTGGCGTCATCACCTGACGAGCTTTTGTTTATTAAGTTAAAAGTTATAATTTTCAGAAATATCATTTGCCATGCCCACTGGTGATGTCGCTAATACTACAGTAGTAACCGTTTTGAGTTAGGAAATATTATTTTGCATGGATTGGCAGAGTAATACACGCAGTGAAGCATCCCAGTGCGGTCATCGCAAAATATCAGCACTCTTGGAACGCCACTCGAGCAATCAAACTAGTGGACCGTAACTAACTGTTTCGCAGCTGGGTGTTATTCATTACCGAGAACGGGCATCTTTCAAGAACCACTGCAGTGAAGTCTGGTCATTCAATAATAAAAGATAATTCAGGAGTCTGTTCTTTCTCCTCAAGGATAACGTAACAGCTTGAGGTGCATCTCTATAGGGAGAAGAAGTTCAGCCAGATGGGGGGTGATATGGTGGGTCCCTGGAGTGGTGCTGTCCCTATTCCTGGTCCAGCTCCTCCTGCAGAGCCAGAAACAGATGTCATGTCCAACGCCCAGAGGAGTACACTGAAGTGGGAGAAAGAGGAGACCCTCGGAGAGATGGCCACCGTGGCGCCTGTGCTCTACACGAACATCAATTTTCCCAACCTGAGGGAGGAATTTCCAGGTGCGTACCTGTTCCCTTGCAATATCTGACTTGGATGTCGTTTGTAACGAGAGCCTGATTGTTTACGTTTTATCCATAGATTGGTCGACGAGGGTAAAACAAATTGCAAAACTGTGGAGAAAAGCAAGTTCTCAGGAAAGGGCGCCATATGTGGTAAGAGGTCGCATTGTTTTAGAATTTGGATTTGACTTGTATTTGTGACCTTTCAGAGAAAGTGTATTTGTTGGTTTTTATTTTTCCTTTTACCTTCTAGCAAATGGCTCGGGATAACCGAGCAGCCCTTCGCATAAATAAGGTTCAGCTGTCTAATGACACACTGAAGAGACAGCAACAGCAGCAGGCTCCTGACCATTTTGACCCAAGCATGTCCTTGGACACGGAGCAGATCTTCAAAGACCCTCTCAAACAAAAGGAGTCTGAACATGAGCAGGAGTGGAAATTCAGACAGGTGATTGACAGTCCTGGGGTTTTCTCTTCTCTTCTCTTTCTTTTCTTTTCTTTTTTTTTTTTTAATAATGTAGTGCTAAGCTGGGTTTTTACCCATTGATCAAAGCTCTGGCTTTATGAATTTTGATCAGCTCCATCACCCTAACCTTAATTGACTTCATTTGGATTTGCTGTTTGACTAACATCATTAAGTCACCATGCCACTGAAGATCAGGACAAGACAGGTTGTCAGATGGATTTAGAGCAAAGTTCATGTTTAGGTCAATTGAATCCAGACAGCAGTTAGAGGAAAATCAAATTGTTTTTTGTTTTTATCAGCAAGAGGACTAAATTGGTTACTGTTTTAGATTAACATGCTATCTGGGTAATAAGCCTGAAATGGAATTGCCTGTAGTTCTGAATGCTGGAAGAAAAAAAAAAGAATCATAGCATGGAAATTCCCCCCATTGTAAAAGTTTTCTGCAGGGTTACCTCAACTGTGCATGATGGGTATTTTCTGTAAAGCCGACATGGCCTGTAGCAAAATATTATGTAAATGCATGGTTAAGTGGCTATTTCTTTCTTTATATTTGGAATTGCCATACAGTCTACTAATTCTTAATTTGCATTTAAAAGGGAGAGTTAAATCAGATGTTGGGACCCCTTAAGAAGCAGCAGGAAAAGGTCCCAAAAAGCAAAGCCATAAAATCAACAAATAAAGACGTCCTTTTTGGACATTCCAACCAAGCATCTATAGCTGCAGGATGTGGAAAAAAATCTCTGGTAAGATCCCAAAGCGAGGAACAGTTTTGGCATTCATCTGCCAAGAAGCAATAAAGACAAATTTATAAGATGCAGGAAACAATGCAGAAGGTTGAGTTGTAGAGGGAATATATTTTTACTGGTGTATTTTCCCTTGACCCGAAGCATAGGTTTTGGCCTTTTAAAAAAAAAAAATTTGTCATCGTGATATTGTTATACACATTAACATTTTCCCTGCATGTCTTAACAATTCATTTTAAATGCTCAAAACTTATTTAAGGATTGAAGGGAAAGAGCATTTTTGCCATTAGATAAACATAAAATTCAGTCTTAACTGCTTCATCAACTGAACTGTTTCATTTGCTTTCTGGTTTCCATGGCAGCAAATGAGACAAAAGAGCAAACAGCAAGCAAAGATTGAAGCCACACAGAAGCTTGAGCAGGTTAAAAATGAACAGCAGCAACTTCAACAGCAACAGCAGCAACAGTTCAGTGGACAGTCAAGTGGAGATACCCCCAACAGTGGGAGTAAAAGTCCCATGACACCTCAGCCCACCAGTGGAGGCAACACATCCCCTCTACAGTCCACGGCAATCAAGGATACCTTTGTGAGGCCCCAACATCCTGGCACACCAACCTCAAGCTCATCTTCAGATGATGTGTTTTTGCGTCCCCAGCTGCCACCTCCATCATCGGCAGCAAAAACTCCCACCCAGGATACTCAGTACCCACAGGGGTCGTCATCGTCTCAGCCTCAGTCTCCTCAGATGTTTTCTCCAGGTTCATCCGGCTCCCGTCCATCTTCTCCTTGGGATCCATATGCTAAAATGGCAGGTACTCCTCGACCCCCACCATCGGGATCAAGTACACCTCATAAATGCTCGATATCTGACATGCAGGAAAGGGGCAGGCCTTCTCCAGCCCACGAGTCCTTTGGTTCACCAACGCCTGTGAATGCTGACATGTATTCAAAGCCACCAGGCACACCCAGGCCAGCAGACCCATTTGTGAAACCCCTTGGTCCCCCCCGGCCTGTGTCCGTATCAGAGCAGCAACAGCATCTTCAGCAACAACAGGGTAGATACATGTTGGTGAATACTACATCCGGAGATTTCACCAGGCCGAGTCAGAGATCAGAGACACACCAGCGAATGCCTCCACGTGTGGTACTATCAGACCCTTTCTCAAGGCCGCTGACAGCACCCATTCCTGGAAGTAGTGAAGCTGGCTCTGTGCCGCTTTTTAAAACCCCCATGCCTCCCTCACATCCTCCTCAAGACTCCTTCAGTACAGGACAGCTAAGCATGAGACGTGGATCCTCAGATGGCTTTAGTCCAGGTCAGCAAACTGATCCTTATGCACATCAACCTCTCACCCCTCATCCATCATTGGGAGATGCTTTCAACACTGATGGCAGAATGATGCGCCAGGCTTCAGGAGGCCACTTTGCACAGCCTTTGCCAGTGACCAGGCATCCTCAAAGGGATCCTTATGCACAAGCACCATCTACACCTAGACCAGAATACTCTTCACAAATGGCTGATCCCTATTCTCAACCACCTGGTACTCCCCGACCTCAGGAACCCTGTGTCCAGCCTCCTGGTACTCCAAGGTCACATTCTGATCCGTTTTCAGTGCCTCCTTCTACACCTCGACCTATAGAACAGTTTTCTCAGGCACAGTCATCTAGCTGCAGACAGTCTCCATCTCACCCTATGGATCCATATGCCCAGATGCCAGGTACTCCAAGACCAGCAGCAGGAGAAAGATACTCTAAATCCCCAAGTAATCAGAGAAATGCAGACGCATACACACAGGTTCCTGGAACACCTCTGCCCATTAAATCAGATCCATATGATCAACCACCTGGAACACCAAGACCAGTTCTCAATGACCCATTTGCTCAACCTCCTGGAACCCCAAGGCCAGGCCCTGTGGTTCATACCTCAGATACATTTAGCCATCAGGTTCAAAACAGGATGACTGATCAGTTTGCTCATCCAGTTGGTCCAGGTTCTCAAACCCCTAAACATCCTGGCATTTCAGATGAAAACTTTTCCTTGCCACAGACCAATACTAATCAAACCCCTATGCGTGACCCCTTTAAGCAAGTACCTATGACCCCATGTCCACAGTCAGGTGAAAGGCTGGCTCCAGCTACAAGCAGCTCTTCTGATGCTCAGAACCCAATGCAACCACCAGTAGGGGATACAGAGGAAAAACTTAAACAGGTAAAATCTTATAAACTATTTATTTTAGTTATCTGATGCTAATCAAACTCTCTTCTCTTATTATATGTGTGGGTTTTTTTGTTTGTTTTTTTGTTTTCCCTGTTCTTAGCGTCAGCGACTACGTCAGTTGATCCTGAAACAGCAGCAGCAAAAGAGTGCTATAAGACAGGAGAAAGGACTTCAAGAAGCTACTGGTACTCCTACACCTGGCACTCCATTGCACTGGTCACAGGAAGATTCTGTACAACAAGGCGATGCATTTTTAGGTCGCCCTCCACCCCCATATCCTGGAACTGTGAGAGCTTCACCAATGCATGGAGGTCAGAGATTTCCTGGACCTTTTCCTGGTGATCACCGAGCAGCATTCCCTGATGAGTCTCGTTGTCCTCGGCCTCAGTTTTCCAGGGATATGAGCAATATGATCGTGAGACCACAAGGGTCTAGGTGAGGTATTTCTTCTCTTAAATGAAGTATATAGAATTTTGAGCATCCAAGGTTGTGAAATCATAATTAATTTTCCTTATTTTATCTTACATTTCATTGAAATGTTTTTAATAGGTTTGGATTTCCATCTGGTGCAGCAGGTCAGGAGTCGTTCCTCTGGCCACCTCACCAGATGCAAGGCGGACCGATGGTTGATGTACCACCACAGATGAGAAGGTCTCTATCAGTTGATCTAGGTAGATCAATGGGAGGCAGCCCTCAAATGGGCCCTCCCCAACACTTTCCACCACGGGGCCTTCCAGTGCAACAGCACAACATAATGGGCCAGCCTTTTATTGAGCTTCGGCACAGGGCACCAGAGAATAGAGTCAGGCTACCATTTCTGCCATCCGACATCTTGGACCATCCAAATCATTCCCAAAGATCTTCTACCAGCTTAATGGGAGGGCAAAATATGGCCTTTCCTGGGACCCAGGGTCCGCGGCCTCTGATTCCAGTGGTGAATCAACCACAACAAGGATCTGTTGGGCACTTGCAAATGTCGGCAAGCATGGAGAATTTGCATCAGCAAGCAAATATGCCAGAGAATACAGCTCCACAGCATCCTGCACTATCAACCACAGTCATTCATTCAGTTAGTGGTGAAGCACTTAATTCTGCCCAACCAACACTTCTAGCTGAGACAGTCCCAGGTCCAACAGAAGAGATCCCATTGCCTTGTGGTGATGGAATAGAGAAGTTGGATGCAGATGATTCGGCAGTAAAGGACCTTGAGGATGTAGAAGTTAAAGATTTGGTTGATGATGATTTGGAAAACTTAAACCTTGATGCAGATGATGCCAAGGATATAGATTTGGAAACAAATGACCTTCACCTTGATGATTTCATTGAATCTGGGAAATTTGACCTCCTTGCTTATGCTGATCCTGAGCTGAACCTCGAGGACAAGAAGGATATGTTCAATGAAGAGCTAGATCTGAGTGACCCCATAGAGGATGATCACGGGGAAACCTCTGTCCTTCAGAACGTGCTGTCTGAGAAGAAATCTCCTCAAACCGTGACTAAATCGGAGAATGCTGAGCCACCTTCTCATGGCAAACCGGAAGAAAACCTAGAAGTGGAAAGTGCTGGTGGTCTCTTGACAACAAGCAATACAAAAACAGAGGTCAAACAGGATTCAGTCATCAGTGAGGACCACTCTGTTGGTGAAAACAGGTCTCTAGACAGTAAAAATAGTCAAGGAGAAATGTCGAATCTGTTTGAGGGATCGCCTCAGCAGATCGGTCTGTCAAATGCAGGGGTCCCTTCTGGTTCCGCTCCAGTGCTGTCTAGCCTTTTAACCAAAGAGAAACTTGATGACTCTGGGATTGGCCCTGTAGCACCCGCTCACCAAGGTTCAGAACTTCAACCCAGCATGGGCATGATGTTGCAGGGACAAAGCAAGGACCATGAGATGAACCCTGCAATGACGGTGGGACACAGAATGGATGCATCGCTTGCTCATGGAGCACCACTAGGAAACCCAAATACGTTGCCAGTTGGCAGTCAGCAGTTACCAGTCCAAGGATTTGGAACTTCACCAGGCCAGCAAGTGGACATAAACCTGCCCATGCTGAGTGGCCAGCAACCTGTCCCCCACACTCTTCATCCACAGGCCCAGCAGGTGATGTATCCACAGGGGTCCATAGGGCAGCAAGGCCCCAAAATACAACAGAGCCAGCCAAACAGACCACTTCTCTTAGACGAGCAGCCCCTCCTTCTGCAAGATCTGTTGGATCAGGAAAGGCAGGAGCAGCAACAACAAAGGCAGATGCAGGCTATGATTCGCCAGCGCTCTAACGACCCCTTTTTCCCTAATATTGGTAAGGCTATTACTGTTTAAATACTGATCATTCATTAATATGAAAGTCAAAGGAATGTAAGACCCCATTTTACACCTGGTCGTTTCATGCATCTTGTACCTGGATTGTACGCTGCTAAAATTTTAACCACATTCATTTATTCTCGTAGTAAAATCAGCTGGTCAGACAGACTGAAATCTAATTGCTGGCTTATTAGAACGCAAGCCTCAATGTTATTACTCGTTGTATGGTTTCTTTATATACAAGTTGGTGTAAGTCACTTTTTTTCCCCATGCCGTTTTTAAAGGCACTGACTGAATAATTAATGGAAGATGTATGTAATCTATTGGGAGTGGCTTTGGTTGTCAGTTGTGACACATTGGACATATTTTTTCCATGTAGCTAGATTGTGTCTCAGACCACTACCTGAAACCTTTTCACATGCATTTTGGGTGCATTTACACTTTTATTTTTATGTAGATCAAGTTTTGATGGTTAAGACCCATTAAATTGATCAAGTCTAAACAGTCTAAATGTTGCATATTCCAGTAACTGCAATGTTTTTGTCTTCCCTGGATTTATTTATTTTTTTTATTTGTGTAGACTTTGACACTATTACCGACCCCATCATGAAGGCCAAGATGGTGGCCCTGAAAGGAATTAATAAAGTGATGGCACAGAATAGTATGGGAATGACTCCCATGGCCAGGTAAATAACCCTTCACAAAGCTGTGCAATTGAGGCCAAAGGTTTACATACACCTCTCAGTTTTTCACAACGCCACACATTTCAAGTTGCCCTACATTTCTTTTGGCTTATGTCACTTAGGTAGGACATCTGCTTTGTTCACGTCTTAGATACGTAACTTTAAAACAAACGATTAGAGACAGATTTATTCAATATTTTATTCGCTATATCATAATTCCAATTTACATACAGTTTTTAGAAGACTGGAAGATTCCATAAATTGGCGTAATGACTTTTTGAAGCTTCCGAGTGACCAGTTGTAATAATTAGGAGTTAATGGAAGTGCAGCTGTAGAACACCATCCCAACTGTGAATCATGGGGTTGACAGCATCATGTTGTGGGGGTGTTTTGCTGGAAAGAGGGCTGGTGCACTTCAGGAAGGATGATTATCTAGAAATACTGAAGCAAAACCTGTAAGACATGTAATAAGTGGTTTAAAGACAGCAAAGTGAAAGTATTGGAGTAGACATCACAAAGCCTGAGCTAAATCCCATAGAAAATTTGTGGACTGAACATGCATGTCAAGGCATACAAGTTGCACAAATTCGGTGTGGAAGGGCGGGCGAAGGTTCTGCCGGGAAGGGCGGGCGAAGGTTCTGCCGGGAAGGGCGGGCGAAGGT
>JAODOF010000024.1:60765029-60783748 GCA_027576175.1 Sciades proops | reverse complement strand
ACGATGAAACAACCAAGAAGCCAACCATTAATTCCAAGGCCTAAACAGTGCGACAACTGCATTAGACACAGGGTCAGAAGGATTAACAGCTCCTCGTTCAACCCACCCTGCAGGCTGTGGGAGGCGATGAACATTGGAGTGATGACCTGCCGTTGACCTAGTGGTCCGATGGACAGCAGCTTCCTCCAAGACAGGGAGAGAAGAAGAAGTACCTGCCACCGGATCCACAACCGAAGATGGCACAACGGAGACGGAGTCAGGTGGTGAAACCAGCTGCCGAGGAGTGATTTGAGCCACTACTTCGGCCTGAACAGAAGCAGGCAATGGGTTCTCAGGTCCCAAGACAAATCAATCACCATCATCAGATAGCTCATCCTCTGACTGAGGCTGCTCAGGAGGAGGTGGAGAAACAGCGGCATCACCTGGAGAACTGACCCCTATGATAGCCTTCAGCAGAGATCGATGGACCTGCCTGGCTCTAGTTCGGTCATCCCTAGGAGCAATAGTGTAAACCGATCCACCTTCCCTTGGTGCCCTTAAGACACAATACATGACCGAGGCCCACTGATCCTGGATCTTGTGGCGCCCCCGTACACCAAGGTCTTGCAACCACACCAACTGGCCCTCCTTCAAGGGAACATCTCAGACATGTTGGTCATGGTTTTTCTTACGCCACTCTGCAGCAGCCCTCAACCTGTCACGAGCTCCCTCGATCTCCATCTGCAAGCGAGCCTGGTGCTCCTGAACCCACTCATGCACATAGCCGCCAACAGGATCCTGAACTCTACCTAACAGGAAGTCAACCAGGAGCCTCGGCTCCTGACCGAACATCAGAAGGAACGGAGACTCACTGGTTGCCTGATGCAGGGTGGTATTATAGGCATAGAGGACCTGGGGCAAACAGGAGCTCCAGTCACGCTTCCGGGACATGGGCAAGGTACGCAGCAGGTTGTGAAGCATTCTATTAAAATGGTCACATTGGCCATTCCTGGAGGGATGGTATGGCGTGGTGCGAGATTTCTCGATGCCGTATAAACCACAGAGCTGTTGAACCAGGGAGCTCTCGAAGCACCGTCCCTGGTCTGAGTGGATCTGGGCTGGAACACCAAACCTCAAAAACCACTCAGTAACCAGGACTCGAGCTACGGTAGCAGCTCGCTGATCATGGGTGGGGACAGCCTATGTGTACTTGCTGAAGACATCCATCATAATCAGGACATCTTCCAACCCATTATGGCTGGGCTCAAGAACTGTAAAATCAATGGCCAGGATCTTGTTAGGCCGAGAAGCCAACAGATGTCCCATGAAGCTATGAGCGGCTGGTTGGCTCACCTTGGCCACCTGGCACCTCTCACATGCCTGGCACCACTGTGTCACCTCAGCCGACATGCCTGGCCAGTAACAACACTGGCGTAGAAACTCCAAGGTCCTTTCGACCCCCTGATGACCGTGCCCCTGATGGACCTTAGTCAGCACCTCGATTTTTAACGCTGCAGGCAACAACAACTGAAAAACAACCTCAGCTCCATCTGACCTAAAAACCTGGCGATACAAAATGCCATTTCTCTCAACCAGCTGATCCCACTGGTGAAGCAAGGCCAAGACTGCCTGCGATACCTGCTTCTGCTCCTCTCTATCTGGACGCTGTTTGCATGTCCAGAAGACCAACACTTCCTGGATAACTGGATCAGTGTGCTGGAGTGTGGCAAGATCAGATGGAGGATGATGGGGCAAGGCTGCAACGACAGCTTGTGTCGCATCTACCTTGTTCAGCTGCAGGGCCTGCTGCAAGCGTTGAGGGAATGGGGTGCCACGGACCATGGCATGCATGTCCGGCGCCGCAAGGGGGTGCTGACGAGACAGAGCATCAGCATTCTTATTAATCCGGCCCGAACGGTACTTAATCTTGAAATCAAAGCGAGCCAGTTGGGCTGCCCAACGCTGTTCCGTGGCTCCAAGCTTGGCAGATGATAGGTGACTCAGTGGGTTATTGTCAGTATAAACGACACATTTGTCGGTGGTAGGAGATGGCCAGCAGGAGACCGCATCGACCTTGGTGGGGTCTGTGGAGACACCTTGGTTGGAGATGACGTGTCCTAAGTAACGCACTTCCTGTTGGAAGAAAGCACACTTGCTAAGCTTCACCTTCAGCCCTTCATGCTGCAAACGCCCCAGCACCACACCCAACCTCTCCAGATGTTGCTCTATGGTAGAGGAGAAGGCCACAATGTCATCTAGGTAGAGCAGCAGCGATTGGCACTGATGATCGCCAAAAATCCGCTGCATCAACCTTTGGAAGGTGCTGGAAGCGTTGCAAAGCCCGAAGGGCATGCGGTTCCACTCAAACAAACCAAAGGGGGTACAAAAGGCCATCTTGGCCTGATCAAAGTCTGCCATAGGGAGCTCCATCACACTCCCTAGCAATATGACCCGGTTGCTGACACCGTCTACACACTATGGGACCATGAAAAACTGTTCGGCTACGCGGCTGAAAGCCCTGCAGAAGGGAAATGCTGTGAGTCAGTTGATTTAACTGCTCCTGCTGTAACTTGAGCATTTCTCTCATCTCATGCAGCTCAGAGGCTTGAGAAGGACCAACACCTACCTGGCAACTGCCCTGGACCACGCACTGAGCACCAAGGACAGAAAGGATGGAGTAACTGCGACCCCTAACACCTCCAGGTAAGCCCTCTCGTTCCCACCTGATCGCCTCACTTCTAGCCTGCAGCAATGTAGCAGTAGGCTGCCGGCGCACAAACTGCTTCAACTCCCGACGAAGCGACCCATCCAGCACATGCTCCACAAACTGGTCACGTAACAAGACCTCTGCATTGGGTATGCCACCCGGTGCACGCTGCTTAACAGAAGTCATAAGGCCCATCAACACCAATGAAAACTCTATTACAGTCTCTCCCTCGTGCTGCTGACAGGAGAAAAAGGCCTCCTGTAATGCTACATATGACTCTGTACACACATACAGTTCCTGCAACACCTCAATGATCTTATCTGGATCTGCACGCACTTCACTGGGTCAGTACTTAATCTCTTCACGTGCCTCACCCTCTAGATGATCGTATAAAAAGAATGCCTGATCAAAGGCAGACAAGTGACATGCTCTCATACAGGTTTGCGCCTCCTCCAGCCACTCAGCCAACCCCATACCTGACCTTCCCCTAAAAATTGGACATTTCCTGTCTCTGGGAGCAAAAACCAGTCTCTCTATTAAGGGAGCACTGGTAGTGGAAGGAGCAAAAGGTATGAGGGGAACTGAGGGTGCTGTACTAGGGCCAGGCATGGCCGCAACCTGTTCCTGTCTTAGCCTCTCGTTGTCCGCTCTTAACTGAGCGACTAAATCTCTCAGTTCCTGCATCTCTTCCTCCATCCCTAAACCTAGCTACAACTCTCCCTACCGTGACAGTGAGACTAGGAAAAGAGGGCGGAAGGGGCTCATTGCAGGGCCATAAAACCAACTGCTGCTTTGCCTTGGAAGAAAAAGAAAAAACAAAAAAACACAATCAAACAAGTCAGTTAAGACAACCACACCACAAACAAACCAAAAAAAAGAACACAACAAATATAAAAAGAACATAGGTCTCTGCTCTCCAATTGCAAATCCTGCCGGCTATGCCAGATTGTGGCAGCACGAGGCGTGATATAAAGAGGGTTAAATAAGGCAATATAAAGTTTTGAGATTGCCAGACAACACCACCCTGGGAATTTCACCCAGGGAAATAGTTTAAATTGTAAAAAAATAAAATAAAATAACCACAGCAAAAGGGGAAGGGAAACGGCGTTGCTAAGCCACAACAAGCACCAACAGCAATGCTGAACAAGCAAAGCTGCGCAAATAGCGCAGGGTGAAACAGATACAAAGCAAAGGCGAAGCACACGCAAAGCAAAGCAACACAAGGCAAAGCAAAGCAGCAGTGGGTTCTCGGGTTAGCCAGCGCAATGGCGCTGCTAGGCGATCCTTATTCTATAATGATAAAACAGACATGAGAAATGCACAAATGGCTGGAGGAGAAAGCCAAAGCCACTGTACTACCTACCGATCAGGCCGTTCCAAACAACGCAGCGTGAAGCGGAGGGATCGACGCTACACGAGCATCACCAGCAACGAACAGTGAGTGCACAGGAGCAGTGAGCAGCGTGCAGCCAGCAGCAACACCCAAGCAAGCCTCTATAACGTAAAAATAACCTGAATGAGCACTGGATGGATGACGTGGGAAAGAACACAGCTGCCGCCAACAGCCTACCTGTACCACAAGAACGCGGACGTGGAAGTGGACAACGTCAAGACATGACGTGTTCAGCCTCTGGCCAGTGAAAGACAGACAGGTGCTCTCAGCCCACCTTTATACGGCAATTTGTGGCAGTGATTGGCTGAAATCAGCACCCAGCTGAAAGTCACTACAGCCAATCACCGCATACTTCTATAACGGGAAGTCATGGCCTAATGGTTAGAGAAGCAGCTTTGGTACCAAAAGATTGCTGGTTTGATTCCCTTAACCAGCAGGAACGGCTGAAGTGCCCTTGACCAAGGTACCTAACCCCCACCTGGCTGCTCTGGGTATGTTGTATGTCACTCTGGGTATGGTGCTGCTTGTAGGTGGAGGCACATTCTGGGAAATGGAGTCCAATGACCTGACATACAGACAGGCAATTGCTTGAGGCCTCAAGTTTAGAAGAGGCCCCATGAAAGTTGAAGTCCATGAAAATGTAAAATCTTAAAGAGCAGAACTTCCCTGAAAACATCCAATGCTAATCCAAGAACCTCCTGAAAAGGGGCCTCATACTGGCACAAGTTGATTTTGAAGTTTATGTTTTCCAAAAGAGAACTTACGAGTCTGGAAGCCAGAAATCAAAGGAAAAAGAAGACAAAGAGGACAAGATGAAGCAGAACTATGGTAATCGGTGGGGATACTCTAATAATGTAATAATTATGGACAACAACTGGATGCTAAGCCATAAAGTAATGTAATGCTAGCCTAATATCATTCTGGCAAGCGAGCAACTAGCTAGAAGTTGGCACTTGGCAGTGTTTTAAGTGGGCCAGTACGCATCGGTACGCAGTACCGCCACTTCTAGAATTTAACCCCTGGCTAATAGGACTTTTTACGGCGTACCAGGACTTCTTACAAGCTCACAGTACCCTTTCCTGTCCACTCCATATCAGAGTATATCTTGGTGATTCATTATGACATTTAAACTACATTACCCAGGGTGCACTACATGACGCCTCTCTTGATGCTCGCAGGACTGTGTGACGCTCACTCACTTGTTCACGGAGAAGTCAGAAACAACAAACAGGAAAAACAAAGAAATAAAAACAAGACAGTAATCTTGGCATGGCTACAAAAGGGCACAAAGAGAATGAGATTCGAAACGGAGTCAGATGATGACACAGCTCTTCGACAGTCAAATTCTACCGTGGTAGAAAATGCAGGTGGGGAGCGGCAAGCTAACACTAGCATGTCTGCTAACAGCGAAGAGCCTGTTATAGCAATATCTGTTGCTACCGATACTCCAGCCAACTGCAATGTTAACAATAACCTCCTTCAACATGAATGGCCAGACTGTTGGTCAAAGGATGAAGTACAGTATTTTTGCTCACAGAATGACTGGGTTATTTGTAAAGACAAAAAGCTTGGGTGTAAGATATGCAGCCAAGTTAGCTTACTTACTGTCCAAACACAACAGGGACTGAGGTTGTCAAGTGAGTGGTTTGTTTAATGAATTCATTTTGTGAAAATCGCCATTGTCTTCCTATCTTTTATTTACTGTAGAAATTCAGAATGTATTACTTGATGATCGGCTGATACCGACCGCCCGACTCATAAGCCAACAGGTGAATATGGGGAGTACTGGCACTTTTTTTCCCCACTTAAAGCACTGGCACTTAGTTTGGAGAATTATTTCACTCGCTTTTGTCAAATTTGTCATTTTTCTGAAATTGTCTTGCTAACTTGGTCTATTAAGGTATATACAGAGTATGAAAGCCAACACTACCAGTAGTGTTCTGTTGTGCTGTATTTGATGTATTGATGGTTTATCTTATCGGGAGACTTGATCTAGCACTACATCTAGGACTGGCCTGGAAATAAATACATTGTTCAAAGTACTTGAAGCTGTGTTACTATGATGAAAGCTTCAGCTTAGACAAATTCAGCAGAAGATACCTATGTAAAGATAAAGCTTATACCAAAAGCGCATACAGTTTCATTTCTAGCCAGTGAGATTAAGACAAGACCTGCTTAAGCACTGGAAGTTTGAATAAAAATAAGTGGAGGGATTGCATTTCTTTACAACTCATAGGTTATTTCAAATGCCAGAAGGTCCTGATAAGAGTTTTAATGTTACACTCTACAGTGATTTTTTTTTTCTTCTTGTGCATGTGCTATTTTGCCATAATCCATTCATCATGTCAATGAAAAACCAATATTTGGGCTCTGTTGGTGAGGATTCTCCCAAAATGGTGATGAACAGAAGGCAATATCTCATCTCAGTGCATAGACAGAGACTGAATAGTGCTAATTGCCATTTAAATAAGATTCAGTTTTCTAGTTAAATATAAATAGTCCAATTTTATATCTGACAGCAGAGAGAATTGTGATAATTTCATGCTTAAATAAAAGACTGTTAAATAAAATCTTCTTGGGAAATGAAGAATTTAATATAAATAGTCCATGCCTGTAACTGGATGCAGGCCACCAAAATGTAATATGTACTGTCTGCCTTGAAGAAATGGCCCAAATGTTAAATATGGCTGCTACATTTTCTTTGACAAAAATCTGGTGAAGTGATTATGAAACTGAGATATTTTGGCCCTGTTATATTGAACTGTCCCTCAGTAGCACTAAACAGAAGGCCAGATTTTAGTTCAACAAACATTTTGGCATCTTATCAAATTCAACTCATTTCCACAGCTTTTGCTGAATTTGGACTACTGCAGTAAAACACTGAAAACTGCATTTCTTTGGAAAAAGGTCATGATTTCTTTATGTTATACTCAACATCAATATATGTGGATCTCAAAAGGTTAAATAAGACACTATTCATTCTTTTTTCATAAAAATTTATATTTATTCATTACATTTATTTCAATAATTTTTTTAAGCTTCTATTTTATCCATCTCTATTTATTCCTACATCTTTGTTGTTCAAGAAAAACAAAAACTCTAATTTAAATTATTAAAAGCATGATCAAGGATTTAGTTACTGAAGTAAGCACATTATCATGCTAGATAGATAGATAGATAGAAAGGCAGACAGACAGACAGATAGATAGATAGATAGATAGATAGATCAGTAAAAATCCTTGTTGTTTGAATGCAGGTCACATTTTATCATGAATTTATTTTTTTCCCCAGAATACATTTTCTCCTTCTTTCAGCTGCTCCCTTTAGGGTTTGCCACAACAGATCATCTGTTTCCAACTCAGCATCTTCCTCTGTCACGCCAACCACCTGCATGTCCTCTCTCACTACATAAACATCCTCTTTGGCCTTTGTCTTTTCTTCTTGCCTGGCAGCTCCATCTTCAGGATCCTTCTCCCACTATACTCGGCATCTCTCCTCTGCACATGTCTGAACCAGCTCAGTCTCAATTTCCCATGATACACTCATATCATTATTAAACTGGAAACAGTTTCTGCCTTCTTGTGCACAACTAATGCTCAGCAGCACAAAGCAGAAGGCAGAGTTTTAGTTAGCCAACCATATTGGCTAAAATTAATCAGGAAGTGATGTTAGAAACAGAAGCATTCACAGAACTTGGGACAGTTGCAGTGTAAAAACCTTGATTCACCATAGTGTGGACTGAAACACAGAAATTGGTTTTGTGCAAACGTAACAAGCATTCTTTCCCCAGTGGCGCTAAACACACTAAACACACCCCACAGAGATGCAATACTGAGCTGACACTACACTTTTCTTCTCCTGTGGTTCATCAAACACCTGTACAATTCCTTAAAAATAAGCAAAGGACATCAGGTAGGGAAAAAAAAAAAAAACGTCAACCGTACTTCATATTCTTTATGAGTATGCTGTTGTAACATATGGCAGATGGCAACTGCTGCCCAAGTAGGTGAGTTTGATGTGTTTTGAGAGTATGGCTTCCCTTAGTCCCTTGTGACACACACACACACACATACACACACACAGCTGTTACATTGATTTCACTTTTCCCCAAAGACTCATTCCTCCCTCAAATCACCTCCTTCAACCCTCAACAAAATCTCCCTCTACAGCACGTTTATTCCCATCACTCTCTTCATCTGGAGTCGATAGAGCTTAGGCCCATTACGGATGTGCTCCAGCCATGTGTGAACCCCCGGTCTGCTCTCTATCTGCAGCCAGTTTTCCCAACCAACCCGAAACACACTTCCGTCGCATGGTGACTTTACTTAACTCTCATTTTCTGAACTCGGGAGATCATCTTCCTTACCAAATAAATGAAGCCATGTTTTTTGTTTTGTTTTTTTAGCTAGCATTTATTACCCAGCCCTAAGCAAACAGCTACAGACAGCTTCTGCAACAGGGATTCTTAAATGACAGCATGCAATTAAGACATGAATTAAATTCAAAATAATAGGATGTGCTGGATCAAGTGCTATTTTATAAGCTGCTGAATAATGAGGCTGGAAGCCACATTGTTGTCAAGTGAAAGTAAACTTGCAGGAATTAGTGTAATAATTACAATTAGGTCTATAAATGTAGCAACATATTGAAAATTATTCTATCCACATTCACTGGATATGAGCAATCACATGCTCTGATTGGCTACTCTACTACTAGGATATCAGCTCATGTACAGTGAGTAGAGAAAACAAAATGGTGGAGCATTTTGTTGAACCAACCGAGGACAAAATAAAAACTCTACTCAAAAACAAAACCCCAAAAAATACATAAAAGCAATAAAATATGTAATAAAAGTATTTGATGGTAAGAACATATCTTTTTTTTTTTTTCAAGAATTATTATTATGGCATTTTTCACAAATTGCTACGGTCATTTTGCCAGTTTGTTAAGCGGAAATGATTTTGTTGGAGGTTTTGTATAAAGTATTAATTTACTGAATTTGCAAAAAAATAAAAATAAAAATGTTCTGTTTCTCAAAATCCAGTGAATGTGGAAAGAATAAAACAGTTATTCCACTTAATCTTATCATGCATGGCTTATAGCCGACTCAGCACTATGCGCCTTGTCGGCTATCAGCCCATGTATGACTCGATTTCTTGGAATAACTGTTAAATATACCACACTATATACTATTTGATTTTTATTTAAAGGTTTTCCATTGACTTGTTCATATATCTTTTTTTTTATTTTTAATTTGTCTCTTGCTTTTAAGTTACACCGTATTACATCCATCCATCATCTGTAGCCACTTATCCTGTACAGGGTCACAGGAAAGCTGGAGCCTATCCCAGCTGACTATGGGCAAGAGGCGGGGTACACCCTGGACAAGTCACCAGGTCATTGTAGGGCTGACACATAGAGATAAACAACTATTCACACTCACACCTACAGTCAATTTAGAGCCACCAATTAGTCTAACCTGCATGTCTTTGGGGGAAACCAGAGCACCCAGAGGAAACCCACACAGACACTGGGAGAACATGCAAACTCCACACAGAAAAGCCCCTGTCAGCCACTGGGCTTGAACCCAGGACCTTCTTGCTGTGAGAAGACAGTGCTAACCACTACACCACCATATTACATTTGACAGCAAATGGAAAAAAAAGCCTTTTCTTTATTTTGACTGCATTTCTATCCTTGAATTTTCTCTTCAGACTCAAAGATAGGTGCTTATGTTTAAACTAGGTGCTCTAGATGCTACTGAAAAACCCCATCTTGCACTGAATAAAAATGTGGTAATTCACAGAGGTGTGAATTATATGTTGGGAATTTGTATAATCTGCACAGGGAGGCCATAAAATCAATTTAAGCATGTACACAGCCCATCTTTAAATATGAACTTTCCCTGCAGAAATGTTGATGTAAAAATTACCAACTATGCAGACGGCCCATTAAGGACTCAATAATGAATAGAATAAAAGTGACTTACGGTTGAGTCAAGATACAAATGAACAGTGGGGGGTTCAGGATCTTGTGCAAGGATCCAAATGTTTTATTTTGGCAGAGCTGGGACTTGAACTTACAACCTTTTGTTCTTAATTTAAAGCCTTAACCACTGAGAGACCACTTCACATATCCCCTGAGTTGTGATTTAAGTGACTGCAATGAAAAAAAAAAAAGTCCACAAGTCTATGAAGTGAACCTCAACATACAATTGTGGAGGAAATCCATGTGTGATGGATATATGTGAGGAATATACAGCATACTGGCTTCTCTGGAGGCAGTGATCAGCACCAAAAGATGTGGACCAAACAGCAACATGAGGAACCTGAAAGAAACCAGCATGATTGGTGTGGATTTCCAAGCATGTAGAAGTATTGTCTAAAATCCACCAGCACCCAAAGCAAAACCCAGGCTCTGAGATCGCCCTCATCCAAATGCTAGCTTGGGATAAAAAGAAGCACCCAGCTCACAGCTTCATTTTTTTTTCCCTTCCCATATTTTCAATCTCACTCTTATGGTTAAGAAGTTTGAAATGAAGGCAGAGGGGAGACAAAGATAGAAAAAGAGAAAACGTATATGACAGTTCTCAGCTGAATCATACAAGCTTAATTAAACCACTGGAACATTTACATAGAGCATGAATAAAATATCAGGCCCTTGCAAAAACATGGTTTTCTTTGCAAAAGACAAATTATGGAGATTTATTAACACTTTAAGAATTTGCTGAATTTCATTATTTCACATCTCTATTAAGATCTTTACAAGCATACATAATGAAAGGGCCTAATAAAAGATTTAATAAATGGACTTCTGTTTAAAGTTAAATGGATTTGCCACAAGAGGAAAAAGAGAGAAAGGACAGACTGGGAAGTCTATTATATATGCTGAATATGGAGGGCTGTCAAAAATGGATTAAGTACTCAGTATAAAAATGAATTCAGTTTCAATTAAAAGATGGAGACATTGGGCTAATCTCAGTCCCTTAACTGGAAGAAAAAGAGGGACCTGTATCAGGTCATTTCAAACCATTTTTAAAATTATATATATATATATATATATTTTGTTTTTTTAAATATAAGGTATAATAATAAAACCTTTGTGGGTGTATGTGGTGTAGTGGTTAGCGCTGTCGCCTCACAGCAAGAAGGTCTGGGTTCGAGCCCAGTGGCTGACAAGGGCCTTTCTGTGTGGAGTTTGTATGTTCTCCCCATGTTAGTGTGGGTTTTTTCCAGGTGCTCTGGTTTCCCCCACAGTCCAAAGACATGCAGGTTAGGCTAATTGGTGGCTCTAAATTGACTGTAGATGTGAATGCGAGTGTGAATGGTTGTTTGTCTCTGTGTGTCAGCCCTGCGATGATCTGGCAACTTGTCCAGGGTGTATCCTGCCTCTCACCTATAGTCAGCTGGGATACGTTCCAACTTGCCTGTGACCCTAAACAGGCTAAGCGGTTACAGATAATGGATGGATGGTAATTATTAGGCATTATCTCATATTGTTGTATTTATACAACTGTTAGATCATCCCAGGATGAAGCGGCTTTACATGTGCTGTAATAACCTTTCACATTGCAGCTGCATGCCCAGTCCTGAAAACAACTTTTTGAAGAATGTTTTCAAAAACAGTATCACTGTAGAAAACTCCAGACTGTAACAGCACTCAGTGTACACGCTATTATTGTGTATTGCATAAGGTGTATTATTGTGTATCACAAACAGTGGCGCTCCAGGGATCTCCTCCTATGGTCTACTTGAAGCTGACATTCCTTTCCAATATTCTGTCTGAACAATGTGAGGGTTGTAAGGTTGAGTGCATATTTAGAGCAATGATGGGAAATGGGGGAAATTAGGTGTGTTCTCTTTCAAACAGATAAACACAGAGACTACATTTGCCCCTAAGACTTAGTTCATTCATTGTGCTGTTTATTTATGCTGGGCTTTTTTTTTTTTTTTTACATTTAAACATTGGCTGTGTCAGAAACACAGTGCTTACATGTTTGTGTGTCTCCCATGGATTTCCCATAGGCAGTATTCAGGAAGCAATACTGTGAATGTAAGTAATTTTGGTGGATTTAATGCAAATGCAGTAAAGATCTGAACTCCCAAACCTACCTGCAGCTCTTACCCGTATCATACATAACTCTAAAGTGTCTCCATAGAAATCAAGCTAATTTTAGTATGACTAGCCGAGCTGATCTTACTAAGTAGATGCAATTTTACTATGCAGAAAGAAAAACTATAATCACCAGGATCGCACTTAATCGGTCACTGAAACTTTTCATAAGAATCGACTTGTTCAAAACAACATGCCATCCATTATAGCTGACATTTAACTCATTGACTGTGTACATAAACTTTAACAAATTTTCCATGTGTTAATTTTTAACAGTTCTGGACCTAAACTATGAAGGAACCCACAGACCATGTGTCGCCGTTTCCACTATTATAACGCTGCCAAAGGGAAATGCAGTGGTCTGTTTCTGTAGATGATCTGTTTGGAATGATGCCCAAGTGCTGGCCACTGTGCTTGATGGAAAAGTACAGCGAGAACACTCTGCACTATTTACAGCGGGCACACCAGTTTTGTTTGTGAAAATTCAATTAGGCAAAATACCAGGCATATGGCAGCCACAAACAAAGTACTAGTGTGTTTCTGCCACTCACGAAGGAGCAAGAATATGGCTTTCTAAAATAGTTATTTTAAAAAAACGGAATAGAAATATATACAACATTAAGTGGCTTGGTAAGGTTTTGAACCACCATGAGCTGCCAATTCAACTGTATTTCTGGAACTGTAGTGGAGGATGAACGCCATTTTTTTTCTAAAGATATTTCCTCAGGTGATGTTTTGATAATGGTGCTGGGCAGTATGTTGGTCCAAAATCTCTCATTGGTGTTCAATTGGATTGCTTGTGGACATTGTGATCCTGAAGGAAAACTACGCTCATCAGGATAGATATATTGTATTTCACTGTTAAGGAAATAAATAATTACTCTTGGGCGGCACGGTGGTGTAGTGGTTAGCACTGTCACCTCACAATAAGAAGGTCCTGTGTTTGAGCCCAGCGGCCGACCAGGGCCTTTCTATATGGAGTTTGCATGTTCTCCCCATGTCTGCGTGGGTTTCCTCTGTTCTCTTATTTGCGGTTTCCATACCGTCCCAGCTTTTTCTGATATGGGGTTGTATCTAAACCTGCGCTTTACAGCACTTAGCAGGGTAACTTCAATTACAGTCATCACTATTGTCAGAGCTGCTGTTCTAGAAAACTAAATCAACAGCTACTGACCAATCAGAATTGAGGAATCAGCAGCACTGCCTGTGAAGTTTTTCTTTTAACAATTGGTCTTGGTCTGTATAGAAGTCGCAAAACCATTTATAAAGCGTGTATGTACTCAGATAATAATAGCCCCTCCCTTGTGTACATCAAGACACAGTACACAAAGCCTAGCTTTCAGCTTGAAGTCAGCAATTTTCTTTCCTTGATATCCTCAAGAGAGGGAGGTGTTTGAATGGAAGACCAGAATTAGCAAAGAACTAGGAACAGAAACTAGAAAAGACAATGAGGTCACAAAACAGTTTGAACATGTATATGAGCAAGGTGATAAACCAACATCAAAGGCTACAAGCGCTCGTTAATGTTTCTGGCTTTAAAATTAGTGCTGATGGTAGATTAAAAGCAGAGTGGAAGCATGTGCAACAGGCAGCCATGAGTGTAAACAACCATGACCACAAATCATGGCCAAATTCCTCAAACACGTGTGCTGGGCTAATGAGAAGGCCTGTGTCTCCATCCTGACAGGCTGGAAAGGAAGGTTGTTAAAGAGCAGATATACTGCCTTCAGACACACAGTCGCATTGCTTCAGGACACACAACCTGGTTATTTTGTGCAGCGTGCAAACGTGTGTCACAGGACTTTTAAACACAGTGTAGGTGGGTGTTGATAGATGTGGAATGAGTAATGATGTGTGGCCAGCATTAGTATGCAGGACAAGTGTTATGTGCAACCACAGTGAAAGATACATGGATTTCACTATATGTATCACTCATTTATCTCCAGTAACTGCTATATATCCTGGTCAGGGATGATCCAAAGTCTATCCCAAGAACACTGGGGATCGGGCAGGAACACACACACACACACCATACTGGATACCAGTCCATCACAGGGCAGCGTGTGTGCGCGTGCACACATCCTGGAGAGAACATGCACAAATACTCACCAAAAATTATCAGTCACATTTGCCTAACCCTTTCCAGGCGCAACATAAATATTTTCAAATAATGTGTGCACCACTTTTTTTTTTTTTAAATGAAATCTGATATTCAAACTAGTACGATACTTTCAAATGTGTTTTACAGCTCGACACTACAGGCAGCTGGACTGTAAAGCTTAAAGAAAAAACAACAAAAAAAAAAAACTTTGTCTGGCTATATTTTTTCCCGCATTATTGTGTCCTCCTTAGTTTTAATAAATTAGATCTTCAATTTCAGCAAAGCAGTTTAACTGCGACAAATTTCAACTAAACATAAAGCAAGTCATCAGGAGACGACATATCCCCCCGACCTCCACATGAAAGCCCACTGCAAATATTCCTAAGTTGAATTGGTTGCCATGGAAATACGGAAAATATAAATGTGCAATATCTTTCCTGCTCCCCCCCCACACACACACACCCTAACCCCACTTCTCCCGCCTTCCCCATATCTATTCTTTTATATTTGTATATGTTAATACTTAATTTATTTTAATTTATCTAGCCGTTCTCTATTTCTTTTCTCTGTTTATCTGTAATGATGCTGCTGGAATCTTAATTTCCCTGAGGGAACCCTCCCAAAGGGATTAATAAAGTTTTATCTAATCTAATCATTTCTCAGTGAAACCCCTGAGAAAGACCCCTGTAGGCCACTGGGCTCAAACCCAGAACCTTCTTGCTGTGAGGCGATAGTGCTAACCACTGTGCCACCATTTGCCCAGGATTATCAGTCCAGTAAGCACAGCATATACTCTCCTTATCTTGGGGCATTGGGTGGCATTTTGTATACCTCACACCACTCCAACAGGTTGACTTGCATGGCCTCCGTGTTCACTAAACCTACTAACACGTTTGATATCGCTGGAATAATTTTCACTACTTGTTTCTTCCTCTCCGGGCCCATATTCGGGCTTAAACATATACGGTTGAATCCCTTTTTGTTCAAGTGCATTTTCCATGTTTGCAAACCAAAACTACAAAAGAGAGACAATCTTTTTGAGTTGATAACTCTGTGTTGCAATGAGAACCGGCATTCTGGGAAATCACTTACATCATGACCAGACATCCAGTTTAGTGAAAATGGCGACACCTAGGTAAGCCTATTTTTAGCAAAATCATAACTTTTCATATGAATAAATTGTTCTAAAATTTTATTTATAATTTAACATGCAATGGGGTACATCAGGACACTTGCTGTGATGGGCAAATGGCATTTATTTTTGGGTTCTGTTTGTCCAAGTTTAGTGGTATCAGCAGTCATTTTGCCTTTTTATTAATCCTTTGATCACCATTCTCAATAATTTCTCATGATTGACATCTAAGCTAGGCTAGTTAAGCCTTTGTTTTATGGCATTAATATGTATTAATTTGATTGCAGACTTTATTACTTGTTTGTCTCTGATGGGAAGAGGAACGCATGGCTCAGGGTCATGTAAGGAGGTGAATGATGGATGCAATTGCAGGAAGTGTTTATTTACAAAGAGGCAGGCAAACAGTTCAAAAATGTAAAAGGCAGGGTTGTGAAATGGGCAATGGTCACGTGAGGCACAAACAGAATGGTGGAGGCAAAGTCGAAAGGCAGCGTCTAAATACACAAACAGTCAAAAGCAGAAAGGCAACAGACAGATACAAGGCTTGGTAATGTGAGACACTAGGTAAAGCACCTATACTTTGCTAAGTCTGTGTTCAGAGAGTCCTAATAAACATGCACTGTGATTGTGCTCTAATCTGGAGCAGGTGCATAGTACTGTAATTAGTCCTAATTGTGTTGCGCACTCCAAGCGCCAATGTGTCACAGCATGTGTCAGTGATTTTTTTTTTTGAAGGCTCCAACTCATTGTCAGTAAAGGTGGGGAACACAAACTTAGTTTGTTATAAGTTGCATTCAGTCACATGACTTTTGCTTGCGAGTTTACTTCCAGTGAATGAAGTGGTGGTCAGACAAACTGATTTGGCTGCCATGATGTAAAGAGCTAGTGAAACCATCTTCGACTATTTTCATGGTTTAGAGGCCAGTGCACAGTCAAGATACTTCAGAAAGTTGCTCTTTGAAATGGGATAGACCCTTACATATTAACAAAAAAGGATTTTTCCTATGATTTGGAAGATTATCCATCAGTTGAGTTCCCCAACATCTCAAACTACCTGGTGCTACAGACATCGTTCTACATGGACAAACAGATGAAAACCTAGAAGAGCATGGAGGTGTACAACTTCTTACACAGTATGTGGCTGGGTTAAAGAGCTGGGGATCAGGACACAAGATGAATCCTGTATCGTTTTTGCCTGGGTAAGAAGGAATTTTTTTAGCTTTTTGTACGCGTCTTTGTGATGGTTACTAGGACGCTACAAGTTTTAATATCATGGCTCACTGTAACTTCATAGCCAGGGAAGCAGTTTCGTGCTGTTAACTTGTGAATTCTGCTTTTGTGTTTGCGTGTGCATAAGTGAGATGTAAACAAACCTTCGGAAACTGGGCAAAACAGTATATTTTAACAGTTTTATTCAATTTTAGGGTGCAAATTAGACACCAGGAAGATTGAATTCACTTTTTGGGTTGTTCTTCTAGACAATAAAGTTGATATTCTACATTTCACCTCCGACCATTGCCTATGACCTTTAAGTCCTGTAGGTTGTAAGGTGGGATGTCCATTGATTATACTTGGTTAATGGGTGGCATGGTGGTGTAGTGGTTAGCACTGTTGCCTCACAGCAACAGGGTTCTGGGTTTGAGTCCAGTTCCTTTCTGTGTGCAATTTGTGTCTGTGTGGGTTTCCTCCATGTGCTCCAGTTTCCTCCACAATCCAAAGTGGTTAGGTTAACATGGGGCAGCCATGGCCTGAAGGTTGGGCTGATGTGCCCTTGAGCAAGGCACCTAACCCCCAACTGTTCCCTGGGCACAGTAGCATAGTTGCCCACTGCTCTGGGTATGTATGTGTGCTCATTGTTCACTTGTGTGTGTGTGTGTTCACTGCTTTAGATGGGTTAAATGCAGAGGATGAATTTCACTGTGTGATTAAGTCTGTCCTGGAGTGTATGTGTGATAAATAAAAGACTTATCCTTGTTGTTTGTCCAGGACATCCCACAGATGCTCAATTGGATTGACATCTGGGGAATGTGGAGGCCACATCAACACATTGAACTCTTGTAATGCTCCTCAAACTATTCCTGAACAATTTTTGCTGTGTGGTTGAAAGAAGCCACTGCCAATAGGGAATACTTTTGCCATGAACATGTGCATTTGGTCTGCAACAATGTTTAAGTAGGTGGCATGCGTCAAAGTAGCAGCCACATGAATGCCAGGACCTAAGGTTTCTCAGCCAAGAACATCACATTGCCTCCCCTGGCTTGACTTCTTCCCATATTTCATTCTGATGCTCTCTCTGCCTCAGAGATTCACACTCATCCACACATAAAAAAAAAAAAAAAAGATGATTTATCAGACAAGGTCATCTCCTTCCATTGCTTCATGGTCCAATTCTAATGCTCTGGTGCCCATGGTAGGCACTTTTAGTGGTGGACAGGGGTCAGCATGAGCACTCTGACTAGTCTTCGGGTATGCAGCCCCATACACAGCAAGTTGTGATGCATTGTGTTTTCTGACACCTTTCTATGATAGCTAGCATTAACTTTTATAGCAATTTGTGCTATAATAGCTCTTCTTTGGGATCAGACTAAATGGGTTAACCTTTGCTCAACACATGTATCAGTGAACTTTGGGTGCCCATGACCCTGCTTTCAGTTCACTGGTTGTCCTTTGTTAAACCACTTTTGGTAGGTATTAGCCACTGCATACCAGGAACACCTCAGAAGACCAGTCATTTTGGAGATGCTCTGACCAAGTCATCAAGCCATCGCCATTTAGCCCTTGTCAAAGTCATTCAGATCCTTGTGCTTGTCCATTTTTCTGGCTTTGAACACCTCAACTTCGATAACTGACTTCACTTGCTGCCTAATATATCTCACCCCAGGACAGGTGCCACTGTAACAAGATAATCAGTGTTATTCACGTCACCTATCCATTGTTTTAATTTTATGGTGGACTCATGTATGATTAGGCATCTCCATTAAGTGAGCCATATTTATTACATGTCTTTCACCTGAAGTCTGCTGGATTGCCTCCAGCTTCCTCTGTGGCCCTGATGGTTAAGCAGCATAGACAATGGAGTTGATATTTGGACAAGTAATTGATATTTATTACACAGGAAGTAATTACATAGAGACCATTTTACTATAAGATACTGGAAACATGTTGATGCAATTAATATTCTGCTGAAACAAGAAATCAAGATGCTTATTTACTAAGGGTATTATACAACCCCGATTCCAAAAAAGTTGGGACAAAGTACAAATTGTAAATAAAAATGGAATGCAATAATTTACAA
>JAODOF010000024.1:58069553-58081003 GCA_027576175.1 Sciades proops | reverse complement strand
TTCATATCTTCATGCCACTGTGTAAAGTTATTTATATCATATGGACACACAAAAAATACAAAAGTTAATCAAAATAATTTTAATTTCGAACTGGTTTGCCATTTTGACAATGCATGTCTAGTCAGTAGGAAAACACTGGGAGTGACATCATCAGAATGAAATATCGGGACTTACGTCACTCAGATCTGCGATGTATTTCATATGAAAAATGCAAGTTTTTCAACACAAGAAGATAAACTTCATATTTTCAAGCCAATGTGTGATTTTCTTTTTATTATATCGACACATTCAGAAACAAAAAATACCCAAATTTATCAAAAGAATTAATTGATTTCCTCATGAGTGACATATAGAGATTTATGTCACAGTTGCCATTTCCAACGTCTCGGATGTAACTTATATGAAAAATACACCTGTTCATCTGCTCGTTAATGCAAATATCAACTCAGCCAATCACATGGCAGTAACTCAATGCATTTTGGTATGTAGATGTGGCCAAGACAACCTGCTGAAGTTTAAACCGAGCATCACAATGGGAAAGAAAGGTGATATAAGTGGCTTTGAATGTGTCATGGTTGTTAGTGCCAGATGGGCTGGTCTGAGTATTTCAGAAACTGCTGATCTACTGGGATTTTCACACACAACCATGTCTAGGGTTTACAGAGAATGGTCCGAAAAAGAGATAATATCCAGTAAGTGACAGTTTTTTGGGCGAAACTGCCTTATTGATGCCAGAGGTCAGAGGAGAATGGCAAGACTGGTTTGAGATGATAGAAAGGCAACAGTAACTCAAATAACCACTCGTTACAACCAAAGTATGAAGAAGACCATCTCTGAACACAAAACACAACGAACCTTGAAGCAGATAGGCTACAGCAGCAGAAGACCATAACGGGTGCCACTCCTGTCAGCTAAAACAGGAAACTGAGGCTACAGTTCACACAGGCTCACCAAAATTGGACAATAGAAGACTGGAAAAACATTGTGTAGTCTGATGAATTTGGCGTAAACAACAAGAAAGCATGGCTCCATCCTGCCTTCTATCAATGGTTCAGGCTGGTGGTGGTGGTGGTGGTGGTGTAATGGTGTGGGGGATATTTTCTTGGCACACTTTGGGCCCCTTAGTACCAACTGAGCATCATTTAAATGCCACAGCCTACCTGAGTATTGTTGCTGACCATGTCCATCCATTTATGACCACAGTGTACCCATCTTCTGATGGCTTCTTCCAGCAGGATAACTTGCCATGTCACAAAGCTCAAATCATCTGAAACCGGTTTCTTGAACATGACAATGAGTTCACTATACTCAAATGACCTCCACAATCACAAGATCTCAATCCAACAGAGCACCTTTGGGATGTGGTGGAACAGGAGATTCACCTCATGGATGTGCAGCTGACAAATCTGTGTGTGACGCCATGCCTGCAATAAACCTTGGATGTGACACCAGTCCAACATAGAGTATAAATGAGTTACACATTGACCAAAAAAGCAATTCAGCTGAAGTGTGTGTGCTTTTTAATATATTTATTTTTTTAAAAGATATTAATTAGTCGGACACCATGACATGAGTTTTCTATACTTGACATTATTATCTATCTACATCTCGTCTATTTAACCTTCTGACACCAGATTCTTCAAGATGAAGCCGAAAGTCTTGAAATCTGATTACAGATTCTATCTAAATTAAATCCTCAGTTCAAACATTTGTTTGACAGAAAATTAGTAATATGCATAAATATTTTATCATTCCAGTCTTGCTTCTCTGGTGTTTAGATGTAAATTAAATAAAAACAAAAAGTACTAAAATGTGAAATTTTCCCAGAACAATGCTCTGCATTTTGTGACTTTCTTGTAAAGTCTTGACATGCAGGATGGTATCCAAAGAGAAAGTACAATCCAGGCCAATTTACCATTGACATGCTGCAGACTTTCAGCTCATATGCTTCCTATTTAAAATCTGAAAACCTGAGGCAAAAGAACACAGTTACACCTCTGAGAGGAATTTTTCCCTCTGACATCAGGCATGAAATGCATTACTGTCCTTGATACAGGTCCTATCTGTATGAATAAATAATACTTTTCACTGATGTTTGCAAGGGCCATGATTTATTTTATTCTTCTGTTATTAATGTAGGAATGACTGTCTTTTGTAAGTTCCTCTTTTATGTTTTACTCCAAATAGGCAGTATCACCATGGCAAACAAATTGCAAATGTTTCAGAAAGAAACCAGTTTGAAGCTCTCCGCCCTTTTTTCAGAGACAGATCCTAGAAATATAGCACACAGCTGTTTCTGTTTGGCATACCTACTCAATATGGAGCTTTTCTCACTTTATGGTTGCTGCGCAAAAGTGCAAAAGGCAACTCTCCGAAAACAATACAAATGATGTTTTAAATTATCACCAAACTACAGAACAAATAACATAGCAATTAAATGTAAAACCCAACATGAAAAAAACCTTATTGCATACTGAATAAATTCTAGTATAGTTTCACAAAATGTCTAACCTTTGAAAGTTTATACTGTTAGAGTTCATACTTCTCACTATGGACATTCCCTGGAAACTATGCAGGAAAGATCAGCAGCATTGCATTTTGGGGAAGATATGGTTTATTTGCAACACCATCAGAAAGAAAGTGTTGGGTTCACATCTGCACCGTCACGACATCATTGACTCGACTGAAACTGAGACATTATATAGGATGCAGAACAAAGCATTTTGGTGTGAAGTAGATATAACAAAAGGGTGAGCTGTCAATCAACAGTTGTGAGATAAACGAGTCAGGCAATGAAACATCCTGCTTCAAAACAGCACCAAGATAAAATCAGAATCGAACAATATGTTCTGGTGTCATCTCAGAGAACAAAATCTGAGTATTCCTATGTGCAATCCAATTCTAAATTACTGACAAGCATTATTGGATAGCAGGACTAAGACTTCGCTCTCTTACAAAAAAAATAATAAGGCAATTGCTGTCAATACAAATACTTTGGAAATGATCTGTAATTCAGAATTTTTCAATCTCTGTTGAGAGAAAACCAAAGAAAACTCCAGATCGACTCAGAATTCCTACTTCAGAAGATCTAATTCAAAACTCTATAAATCTAAGAATAAAGTTCTTTGGGTTAGATAAACATGAGAGAAATGTCTGATACAATTTTTGATGTCCCCCCCATCTCTTCACTCAGTCTCTCTCTCTCTGTCGAGTTACATGTTGATCCTGAGACACCAGTGGTGCTGACCTCTTCTGCTCTTCAGACTTGCCTGATCCATCCTGATGCCCTATGCTTGACTGGAGTCTCATCACATTGCTCCTGTGGAGGACGGCCCCATATGGACAGTCAAAATTCGCACTTGGAAGATGGCTCTGGACACTTACAGTAAATCATCTATGGCTGTGGACTACAGTCGCCATGATAGCTTTTGGACTGCAGTTCTCATGAACAGTTTTGCACTCAAGTTTCCATCAATGAACAGCTGATAACTTCAACAAAACAGACTTCATGCTAAAACTATGATGAATATCCTGGTTACACAGTTATACTTTGTGACTATATAGGACACAGTTATAGAAGTGAGTTATTTATAATCATGACATCTGTTATCACCCAGATGAGGATGGGTTCCTCTCAAGGTTTCTTCCTTGTGTTGTCTGAGGGAGATTTTCCTTGCCACCATTGCCACAGATTTGCTCATCAGGGGTAAATTAGGGATAAAATTAGCTCAGGTTTAAAGCCTTTAATTTTCTGTAAAGCTGTTTTGTGACAATGCCTGTTGTTAAAAGCGCTATACAAATAAACTTGACTTGACAATTTGGGGACTTGAATCTATATTCCCAACACATGACCAATCCTGTCATGTCAAAAGTCATTCAAATGACCTAAAGTGGAAACCATGCTCCAAACAGGCAGGGACAGAATTGTTGGTATTACTCCCTTTGAAAAAATTACAGCCTAATTTACAAATACCTTCATAATTTGAAATTCATTTAAACATTCAGTGAAGAAATCATGGGCATCATAGGGGTGTAGCAGGTAGCGTTGCAGCTCCAGGAGTCCCTTGTTTCTGTACATGTTTGTGGCAGTGGGGGTGTGGCCAAGCATTGGTTTGTGAATGGAGGTTGGGGCCAGGGAAGGTGAGTGGCAAAGTCAGTACACCTGTTGTTGATTAATGTAGTGTCTGTGTGTGTTTTGCAGTGAGAATGGAAGGTAGAAAAGGAGGGAGAGAGTGAAGAGAGAGGATCTCTCCCGACCAGAGCACGTTTGTGTGTTGTGTGCATGTGTGTCTCAGAATGAGACCGTGAAACAGTAAAAAGTGCTGAAAAGCAAAAGTCAAGAAAATGCAAAAATAAAATCTGTGTTCACCTCATTTCCTGCCTGCCGCACTTCAGTATTCCATCCACATCAGGGACATACTACAGTGATGCCGAAAGCTGGGATACTGAAGCAGGCCATCCATGGAGTCCTCCTTGCTCAAGGCTCTTATCCATGCCCTTGCTGCTGCCCAACAGAGCCAGCACCAGGTGCTGACTTCCCTCTGAAAGGAACAGGAACAATGCTTTGAAGACTTGCTGCTGGCCCAGCAGGGAGATTGCCAGACATTCCGGCACCTGCTCACATCGGCGGGGTCCTCGAGCGCCACCTCTGTGGACCCACCCCATGTCACGCTCACCAAGATAGGGCTGCATGATGACCCAGAAGATTTCATCATGCTCTTTGAGCAGGTGGCCAAAACGTGGGGGTGGTCGGTCGAGCAATGCGCAGCGCATCTACGACCACTGCTGATTGGAGAGGCACAGCTTGCCACACAACAGCTCCTCGCCGACAGTCGGCTTGTCTATGCCAACTTGAAGGAAGTCATCCTGCAGCGTGTCAGCTGCTCCTCAGAACAACACTGCCAGCGCTTCTATATGTTGACATTGGAGGAAGTCGGCCGGCCATTTGCGTTCGGCCAACAGCTTCAGGACACCTGCTGGTGGTGGCTGAAGGAGGAGGACCGCAACGCCAAGGGACTCATTGACCTGTTGACACTGGAGCACTTCATCATGTGGCTTCCAAAAAGAACAGCAGTGTGTGTCCAGTGCCACCGCCGGGTGTCTCTGGATCAAGCCATAGAGTTGGTGGAGGACCATTTGGCAGCGGTTCTGGTGGCAGGTGGACATTCCACCTCTTCTCTTTTTCTCTCTCCTTCTCCCACTCCCTTGTTCCCCTTCTGTGTCTGTGTCTTCTCCCCACCAGGTGACTGACTCCCATATCGCTGGTGCAGAGGTGAAGCCTGTGCTGGTATGCTGGCGCTGTGGGGAACCCAGACATCTCCAGGGCCAGTGCTCTGCGATGGAGGTGGGAGCTGTTGTCCGGATCCCCAATGCGCCAGAGACCACCCTCAATTGGGCAGAAGTGTATTGTATACAGGTGAGTATTCAAGGGGATATGCATCACCCATTGGTGGATTCTGGCTATAATCAGACCTCAGTCCACCAAGGCCTGGTGCAAGGTGAGGCACTGGGAAGAGCATACATGGTGAAGGTTTTGTGTGTGCACGGGGATGTTCACGAATATCTACTAGTGTCCGTCCACATTCTATTTTTGGGAAAAATGCATTGTGTAAAGGCGGCGGTTAACCCACATCTCACCCACCCATTGATTCTGGGAACCGATTGGCCGGGGTTTAGAGGTTTAATAGAACATGTAGTAGTGGATGAGTCCTGCAATAGCACATCACCAGGGGATCCCAGTGTAGCATTGACTGGGGAAACTGTCTCAGCACCACATCAGGGTGATACGAGGAGGGGGGAGCAGCTCGCCCCTCCTCCCTCTCTTAGGGATTCCCTCAAGGATTTCCCATTTGAGCAGAAGCGAGAGGAGACTCTGCATCATGTATTTGACCAAGTGAGAGTAATCTATGGTCAACCCCTCCAGGCAAATGCGACACTCCTTCCTGTACTTCACAATTATTAACGACAGGCTGTATTGAGTGATGCAGGACACTCAAACCAGTGAACAGATAACCCAGGTGTTAATCCCAAAGAGCCACAGGGAGGGATAAGACACTAGCCCGAATAATGGCCCAGTTCTATTGGACAGGGATTGGCGGGGATGTTCGTTGGTGGTGTGTGGCGGGCCACGAATGCCAACTAGTAAATCCAGCAGCCACCCCAAAGACGCCTTTGCGCCCTCTCCCTCTAATCAAGAGCCCCTTCAAAAAAATTGGCATGGATCTTGTCGGGCCATTAGATTGGTCAGCATGGCGATATCGCTTTATTTTAGTCCTGGTAAACTATGCAATGCGATATCTGGAAGCGGTTTCTCTCTGCAATATTTCAGCATGCAGTATTGTGGAGGCACTCTTCCATGTCATCTCCCGAGTCAAGATTCCCAAAGAAATCCTGACTGACCAAGGCACTACGTTTATGTCATGAACACTTTGCAAGCTGTATGGGTTATTTGTAATTAAATCCATCTGCACCAGTGTCTATCACCCACAAACAGATGGTTTAGTGGAACGGTTCAATCAAACACTTAAAAATCTCACTCGGAAGCTTGTAAGTGAAGATGCACGTAATTGGGATAAATGGCTCGAGCCCCAGGCGGCATGGTGATGTCATGGTTAGCAGTGTCACCTCACAGCAAGAAGGTTCTGGGTTTGAGCCCAGTGGCCAATGGGGTCCTTTCTGTGTGGAGTTTGCATGTTCTCCTCGTGTCTGCACGGGTTTCCTCTGGGTGCTCCGGTTTCCCCCACAGTCCAAAGACATGCAGGTTAGGCTAACTGGTGGCTCTAAATTGACCATAGATAAATTGACCATTGACCATAGTTTGACCATAGAATGATTGATTGTCTCCATGTGTCAGCCCTGGGATGATCTGGTGACTTGTCCAGGGTGTACCCTGCCTCTTGCTCACAGTCAGCTGGGATAGGCTCCAGCTTGCCTGCTACCCTGCACAGGATAAGCGGTTACGGATAATGGATGGCTGATTTACAGCCTTGGCTAGAATAAAGCACCACGGCACTGATGGTCATATACCTACTTTTCTGGACACGTGCACTAATACAATCTGTTAGCCATGTATTAAAACATTTGAAACATGAAGAGGTTTAAGAGGAAAAGGCTAGTTTAATTGCAGTAGCTACCTAACCACATAGCCACCTTGATGGCAATATTATTTCAGTACTTACGGCATCCAGAAAACCAATCAAAATTTGCACAAAAAAGTCATTTGTTTGGCAGTGAACAAGCAGGCAAGTTAGTTTACAGTGTGCTCGGAATAGCCATGTGTCACAAATAATGAGTTATTTACTTACACTACAATGTCGGAGTGTTCCGCACCGTTCATTTGTCCATTTGATAAATGTCCTTCCGTATTAATGAAAAAAAAACTCCAGCTGAATCTATTTAAGCTCTCTGGATAGATGCAAGATTGAGTTCCACAATGAAGACATTCTGCAATGCACTGGACCTTGGTATTGGGAGATGGGGGCAGGTATACCAAACGAGTACTTGTACCTGACTTTGACTCTCTAATCTACGTACTGTGCAGATTCTGGCTCCAAATTTAAAACATAGCACAGGTATTTTGTCTTCATTTCTACAGAATAGGAGGCAATGGAGCTATGCCATCCATGTTTTCTACAGTCGATGATCCACCTTGAAAGGCTTTTTTCATATCAATATTTAACGTATAATACATTTTGATTATACAGATTTATTTTATGATTAAATTCTGAGTTGACTTTTTTGACATGAACAACTTCTTTCAAAAAGTTGGTCTAATTTCATTTTGGTTAATGGTTTCTTACTGAAACCACAATGCTGTCCAACTGCCCACTGATAATGGTGCCAGTGGGATTTAGCCTGTTACACCTCTATCTAAGGAGATTAATGCAGCACTGCTTCAGTCAATTAGTCTGTCCGACTCTCAGCTTCTTATCTGTACATTCTGCTCAAACAAATAAGGTTTCAAAGCGTCAACCTACATGCTAATTCCGCTGTCAACACCATCATACTTGTCATCTCTTAGATCGCTAATTAGCTGAACTTAGTCTCTGCTGTAACTCGGCACAACTGCATCATGCAGGCTCATTTTATTCCAGAACTTTGAGTTTGCTGTCTCCACCACGCTACTTCTCATTAATATGACATTGGATGTCACCTGACCATTATTCCTTACGTTTGATATTCCTGATATATATATATATATATATATATATAAAAATTTTAAACATACTATTGTAACTGCACAGACAACCACTAACTTCACACAGGAATAATGAAAATACACCAATCAACAAATTAGCACCAGAATTACTAAACACACCAGAAATATTCCAATGTAAAACACATTTAATGTTTCCTTCTCTTTAAGAAATTAAATGAAAACAAACATGTCTACAATGTAACATCGAGCTTACTTTTTTAGAGGTGGAGGCTTGAACCACTGTCGCACTTTGCTTCATCCGAGATTTTTTCTTCAGTGTTACAGTCTTTTTTAATGTTTCAGGAGAGGTCTTCTCCTTCTTCCTTGGTTTCCTCTGTTTGGTGACAGGTGCTTTTCCTTTGGAAATACCAACTTTTTTACCACCATTAATTTGTTTCTCTCCTTCTACCTCTGTTGCAGCTTGGTCCTGAGCAAAGGATATGCTCTCCAGCTTTGAATTAGGAGAGAGTTCTTTTTGTACTGCAGGGTCTTCTCTTGTTTTGTCCTCAGGATCTGGAGCAAGCATGCTGTCCTTCTTCCCACTTTTAATACTGGATGCACATCTTTTCTTGGGAGTGCTGAGCTCTGACTTTTGGCCTGACTTTTCAAATTGCTTTACTTGTTTATCATGGCACTTGTCTTTGGGCACAAAACCAGTTGCGGCCTCATGCCTATTGTCCGATGTTGCATCTGTAAACAGGGAATTGTTACCTGTCTTAGAGTCCTGTAGCTCTGAAGTTCCAGAAGGTGTAAAGCCAGTAGCTACAGTCTGAGACCTGCTGAGCAAGTTGACTGCCTCAGGCTTCCGGGATCCCACAGTTGACAGATTACAGTAGGTTTCACCAGTCAGTGCAGTGGTCTCAAGAGTTTTCTGCTTTACTATTGACTCCAGGTTGGATAGGGGGGAATGGGTTTTCTCCCATTTTTCTTCCTTTACATTAGTGGTGCTTAGTTCACATTTTTGAAACAAGGGGCCATCACAACTCAGGTTGCCTTTACCTTTAGATGTGGCTTGGCTCTGAACTGGTTGCTTCTGCAAAGACATCCCCTGAAAAAGTGATTGGTGCCACAGTTGTTTACCTGGGGGAGTATATGGAATCCCTGTTTTTCCACCTGAAGTCCTAGGGGATTGAGAGTTTGTAGAAGTAAACAGTGGCTTAGATGAAAGCTCCTGCATTCCATGGGAGGTAGTACTAGCAGAAGTACTACCAGATTGCTTGCCACTTTTATTTTGCCTTTCACCTTTAACTGTGAAAGGCGTCTTCTTGCCTCTGGAGGCCAACTGTTCACCTTGATCAATAATTGAAATGGTCTCTTGCTTAGCAAATATCTGAACGTCTTCAACAAAAGCAGAACTTTTCCCATCTTTGCTACGCAAGGTAGAGGCTAGTATAGGGCTTGCTACACCTACATATGTTCCTGGGAGGTTGTTTAAGGGACCTTGAGATGTGCCTTTGCCCCATGATGCATTGGTTTCCAAATTGTGATTGCTGAGTTTCGAGGTGGCTCTCTGGGCCGAGCCATTTCGTTGGGTGTTTGGTAGAACAGCATAAGTAGAGGCAGAACCAAAATTGGAAGTCTGAAGCCTTTTGGAGGCATGGGAATTCTTTTGATGTGGTTCAAATGAGCATTGCTCAGTTGTGGCAGTCGGGCTATTTTGAGCATCCTTAATGCTTTTTTGGCGCTTGGACTTTGAAGATAAATCAAGAGGTACATCTCTGGCCTCTGGAGGACACAGAGCATTATTTTCCTCAGTAGATGATACAGTTTTCGGCTTCAAATATGCCACAGAAGTCTTTTCGATTCCTCTGTATGGGGGACATTTCTCTACAAGGCTTAGAAGCCTGCTCTGAGTGGTAATGTTGGCCAGTGCTGAACTACAGCAGATGGCAGCAGTGGGAGAGATAGTATAATGAGTCAGTGGGGCTGAGGCTTGTGTGGCCTGTTGCGCTGGAAGAGCAATAGCTGGACTAACACTAGAGGAAATAGTTGATATGTGCTCTGCTACACCTTTGCAGCATTTTGCATTAGAAACATGTTCACATCTGCCTTTAGATGCTGATGACAGTGGTTTCTTCTCAGCAACGCCTCGACCCACAGAAAACTGATAAGGGTATGTTTTGAGCCTTGGAGTCATACTTGAGCCAGACAACGGCACTGGACAGTCCTTCTGAAACTGACTAGCTGTGGCTTCTCTCAGAGCGGCAATCTGGCCCAATCCTGGAGGCAAAGTAATCTTACAAAGAGAAGAGGCAAAGTTTGCAGATGGAAGGAAAGCAACAGGTTGGCCTGGTTTAAAGAGGGTTGAACATTGAAATCCTGGGGAAAGGCTGATAACAGGTTGGGTAGGCCCAGTGCTATGAGGAGCTTTCTTATTTGGGGTCACGCTATTGTGACCCATGCTCATCAAATCCTCTGAGCCAACCTTTTTACCACATGGCCAATGCTGAGTGGGGTAGGCAGCAGCACCTTCAACCTGGGCTTTAGGAACTTCTGTCCTATCAGGTAATGTGCTAAAAGAATCAGTGCTGAACACAGGAGCATTGCTGCGAAGTTGGGAAGGAGGGACTTCAGGACAATGGTTTGAATTGCTGGTCTTGCTAGCCTTGCTGGCATCTGAGCAGACACTAGGCATTTTGCAGTCTGTAGATGTCTTCAGCTTATTCTGCTGACCATGAGGCACATCTCCTCGGAGTTCAGGAGGTAGTGTCTGCTGTGGATTCCCCACCATGCTCTCTGACAGCTGTGTAAGGGCACTGCTCTCTTTGCTCACTGTTCCTTCATCCCCTACATTCATTGGTGAGGGATCCACCTGGGCAAATAATAAGGTTTGGGAAATCAAAATCCTATGTTAAACTAAACATGTATTAAAATAAGCACTCATCTCATATCACATGTGATTATCACCTGCATAGGCAGTTTTTTTTTCAACACAGCATTCCTTTGAGTGTGATGACAGATGTGCGTTTACAAGAATTTCTTCTGTATATGCCACAAAGCTGGAGATACAAGGGAAAAAAAAAACATACAAAAACAAAATTTGTAATCAATTCAAATGATTAAGTTATTAGTTATTCAAATATTCAGACCACTCCATGCACAACTAAGAAAGAACAAAAACATGTCCATAACAGACAGTGAGGTACACAGTACACTGCATAACTAAAACCTTCCAAATTCACACTATTTTTAAAAAAATCACCTGTTTAGTCTAATCTAAACAAGGTTTATGAAAACAAATATTTTACTGTGC
>JAODOF010000024.1:57627276-57637763 GCA_027576175.1 Sciades proops | reverse complement strand
CCGGAGCACCCGGAGGAAACCCACGCGGACACGGGGAGAACATGCAAACTCCGCACAGAAAGGCCCTCGCCAGCCACAGGGCTCGAACCCGGACCTTCTTGCTGTGAGGTGACAGCGCTAACCACTACACCACCATGCCGCCTAAATTAAAAATAAAACTTTATAATAACAACTTATCAATTTTAAAAGTCATGATATTGCTAAAAATTTCTTAATTTCCCTGAGGGAACCCTCCCAAAGGGATCAATAAAGTTTTATCTAATCTAATCTAAAAAAAAAAAAAAAAAGGCTTACCTGGACGCAACCTTTTGCACTGAAACTGGATATCTGCCTGTGACATAACCGGCACACTAGTATACCGTATACCTTTGTTACACAGACCCATCAAATAAGGCTTCTAATTCTAAAAAAAAAAAAAAAAATTCCCCGTGCTACTGCTCTCTCTCTCTCTCTCTGTGTGTGTTTCACTGCTTCAGATGGGTTAAATGCAGAGAAAGAACTTCACTGTGCTGTGATGTATATGTGACAAATAAAATCTTCTAATTCTAAAAATTTAATCAGAAATTTTCTGTAACCATGTGATTTTTACTGGCAACAAAATACGTGGATCAACATACTTCACTTTTATGAAGGTTAAATCTCACTCAGCTAGAAAATGCATATGCAGTACTGAGACAGATACTAGTATCCAATTCCGCTGCAATAGCAATACGATTCTTGCCATCAAAAATATATCTTTTTTCAGTCAATAAAAAGAAACAAAAGCATTTCACATAAAAATGCAAAGAAAAATTAAATTAAAGAAAAAAAAATACCCTGAGCATGGCTGGAGATGGAGTTTGGAGGCAAAGGAATGCTCCCAAAGGCTGGGTATGAAAAGATTGGGTATGAATGCGTTCACTGTTTACTTGTGTGTGTGTGTGTGTGTGTGTGTGTGTTTTCACTGTTTCAATAATCAGGCTTATTTTTACACTCAAATACTTGACACTTGGGCATATTCAGGGTTGTTTTCAACAATTTAGAAGTGATGTATCCACTACATCCACTAGTCTCGGTAAGCCATGTAGCATGTATGTGACATCCTGGGTATGATGTTAAACTGCATCCAGTGGCAAGGCTCCTGCCAGGGGATGGATGGGGCTTTGGGGAGCATGCAGTCACCCCTTAATTGTCATTACTCCCAGGTCCACTCTGACCCGGAGTGGTAGCACCTGTTAGGGTGCCAGCTGTGGCTCAAATAGCTCCACTGCCTTGTGGATGGCTAGAGATAGCCCAAGGCTAAGGGAGTCAACCCTAACAGAAAACAACGGGGAATGCCTACCCCATGCATGCAAAGTCTGGGCATGCCCACAAGGCATCACTCTTACCACACAGAGGAAGCCCTTTCCAATGGATGTTTGGGCGGTGCCAGCAAGTGTCGTGGAGCGCTCAGAGCTGAATGAGGCACATAAGGCTTCCCGGCCATCCACTGCACCCAACTCCATGTTCTGCTGTCTTGACCTCATCTTGCCGCTGAAAATCATGGATCTTGGGCGAGAGAGTGAGATTGGAGCAGCGCAACCCATCCTCACTTTAATCCAACACCTTGCGCAAGTCATGTCTACTCATCCACTTTACCTCATCTCACCGACTCATCCTCACACATCCAAGTCCTATGGCAATGGGAGAGTGGCAAAGCAGCAGGTGTTGGACTGCACTGAGAGCCATAGGCACAAACCTGCACATAGGCGGCCCAGGCTATAGGGTCGTCCAGTGACCGAGGCAGCACTGGATCTCAGCAGCCCCCTGGGTGACTGAGCAGCCCTATTTAGGAATGCACTGCTCACCTCCATGGCTTGAGGCAGGAACTAGAAAAGGTGTCCTAAAAATTGCCTGCCTCACCCCCAACCTGGCCAGCTTACTGCAGCTGGCAGGAGTTCCCCTCTCTGCGGTAAACAACGACAAGGAAATTCCAAGCCAAAACCCAAAACCACCCCAATGATCTTAGGAGCATGGAATGTGCGAACTCTGCTGGACCGTAGCAAAACTGCTAGACCAGAGAGGAGAACTGCTCTCGTGGCTCGTGAGCTTTCAAGATACAAGATCCAGATCGCTGCCCTCAGTGAGACACGATTTGCTGGAGAAGGGAAACTGACTGAAATGGGTGCTGGGTATATGTTCTAGTGAGGAAGAAAACTGTGAATCTGGAGTTGGCTTTGTTGTTCAGACTGGCTTGGCAAAGAAGCTGTCATTCACTCCAAAAGGCATCAGCGATAGACTGATGTCCCAAAGACTGCCAATAACCAGCAAGCATTATGCCACGATCCTCAGTGTATACGCACCAACAATGACTAACACTGACGAAGCAAAAGGGAGATTCTATGAGGAGCTGAACTCTACTGTCTCGGCTGTCCCCAAGTCAGACAAGCTCATCATCTTGGGTGATTTCAATGTGCGTGTTGGCAATGATCGTGAAACTTGGTGTGGTGTACTTGGGAAGCATGGTATTGGCAAGTGCAACAGCAATGGCTACCTGCTGCTAGAACCCTGCTCCAATCATGAGCTGCTGATCACAAACTCTCTGTTCCATCTCCAGAAACACAATAGAACCACATGGCAGCACCCTCGCTCCAAGCACTGGCACCTCATGACTATGTGCTGGTACATCAGAGGGACAAGCAGGATGTTAGAATAACCAAAGCGATGTGTGGTGCTGAGTGCTGGACGGACCACAGGTTACTTGTCTCTAAGCTCAAGTTCCAACCACCAAGATGACTGCAAGGGAAAAAAGTCCTAAAACGCCTCAATATAGCCAAACTCTCTGCCCCTTCTACCAAGCAGACCCTTTTTGCACATCTCTCAGAGTCCCTACAGCACCTTAAAACCAATGGTGATATTGAAGAAAACTGGGCGAAGCTGAGAGACGCAATCTACACCACTGCTCTCTCTGTCCTCAGCACATCCTCTCACAAACATCAGGACTGGTTCAACGAGAGTGCCACTCCAATACAAGAACTTCTGGAAATGAAGCACCAGCTACATTGTGCTGTGCTCCAGGACCCAAACTCTGCTCCCAAGGCATATGCCCTGAAGAACATGAAGGCCAAGATTCAGACTGAACTCCACCAAATACAGGACAAATGGCTTAGTACAAAGGCAGATGAGAGCCAAGCATATGCTGACCACAAGAACTGGAAAGGCTTCTACTGTGCTCTGAAAGCTGTCTATGGTCCATCTTCCTCTGGGTCTTCCTCTTTGCTTCGCGCGGATGGAAGCTCTACAATAACAGAGAAGGAAGAGATCCTCCAACATTGGGCTGAATACTTCAATAATGTCCTGAATCACCCCTCAAACATCAGTGAGGAGGCAATCGAAAGGCTGCCACAAGTACCAGTCAATGACACAATGGACAATCCACCAACAGTAGATGAGGTCCTCAAAGCTATCAAGGGTCTAGCAAATGGCAAAGATCCTGGCAGTGATTCCATTCCAGCAGAGATCTACAAACTGAATCATTCTCTAGTCACCAGCCACCTCACAGAACTGTTCTCTGAAATTTGGATGCAAGGGAAACTGCCACAAGAATACAAATATGCCTCCATCATCCATCTATATAAGCACAAAGGTAACCGCAAAGACTGCAACAACCATTGTGGCATATCACTGCTGTCTACCACTGGCAAGATTCTCACAAGGATTTGTCTAAACCACCTCTCAGCCCATCTAGAACAAGGCCTTCTTACAGAGACCCAGTGTGGTTTCCGCAAAGGGCGTAGCACTGTGGACATGATCTTTGCTGCTTGACAGCTTCAAGAAAAATGCCAAGAACAGAATGTGAGACTGTACACCACCTTTGTTGATCTGACAAAAGCCTTTGATACTGTGAGTCGCAAAGGTGTCTGGAAAATCATGGCAAAGTTTGGCTGTCCAGATCACTTCATCACCATTGTCTGGCAATTCCATGATGGCATGCAAGCCCGAGTTCACGACAACGGCTCTCTCTCAGACCCTTTTGAAGTCACTAATGGAGTCAAGCAGGGCTGTGTGCTTGCCCCAACACTATTCAGGATGATGTTCTCTGCTATGCTGATGAATGCCTACCACGACGACAACATCAGGATAAAGCTGAGGTTCAGAACTGATGGGAAGCTCTCCAATCTTCGCAGACTCCGAGCCAAGACAAAGGTCCGAATCACTACCATATGTGAATCTCTGTTTGCCGATGATTGTGCCCTGAATGCTTCCTCATTAGAAGACATGCAAGTCAGTATAGACTGCTTTGCAGCCGCCTGTCGGGACTTTGGACTCACCATCAATACACAGAAAACAGAAGTGATGTACCAACCAGCACCAGGTGAGCCCCACCTAGAGCCTCACATCACTGTTAGCACTGAGCCCCTCACCTCCTGTGAGAAATTTGTCTACTTGGGCAGCACACTCTCTTGCACTGCCAACATCGACCTTGAAGTTGAACACCGGATCGCAAAAGTCAGCACTGCCTTCGGCCAACTTCGTGAAACTGTATGGGAGCGAAGAGGCATCTCTCTCAAGACCAGAATAAAAGTCTACCATGCTGTGGTTGTCACTTCACTCTTGTATGGGTGCAAGACATGGACAGTGTACAGCAGAAATGCCAAGAGACTGAACAGCTTCCATATGCGATGCCTGAGGAACATCATGCATATCAAGTGGCAGGACAAGGTGCCAGATACAGACGTGCTTAGCAGATCCAACCTTCCCAGCATCTTTGCAATGCTGAAGCAGGTGCAGCTACAATGGTCGGTCATGTGTTTCGCATGCCAGATGAGTGCATTCCCAAACGACTCCTCTATGGCGAACTCTGCACTGGGAAGTGCTCACAAGGCAGCCAGAAGAAGAGATTCAAAGACGCATTGAATATGAATCTCAAATCCTGTCAGATCTGTCCAGAGACGTGGGAAGAGAGAGCCAGTAACTGCAAGCTCTGGTGCAGCAGCATCACAAGAGGAGTGCAAACCTATGAAGCTAACTGCATACTTGATGCCCAGTGGAAATGTGAGCAGTGCAAAGCCACACCCACAGCTCCACCTCTTCATCATCACCTCGTACTCATTCACCGGACACACCATTTATCTGCACTCACTGTCATCGTTCATTTCGTGGAAGGATAGGCCTCATCAGCCACCTTCGCACACACTGCACTGGATGAAAGGATCATTATGGTCATCTTCAAACACGAAGGACGAACGCGATGTGACATCACAATCTTGGATTCTTTCGTATAATTTGTACTCAGAGCACAATATTTGAACCTTGGAGAGTATAAGATGTCAGAGCCCAGAGACATGATTTTTCTTTTACAATAAAATCTGAACACAGTATACAGACACAAATATGATCAAGTGAACACTTGAACATGTCTTGTATGGATATTATCGGTCAGTATAAAGGAGTTTATTTTGGGGTTTCGTTAATCTTTAATAAGTTCACCTAGTACTTCTTAGTTTAGTTTAATGAATTCGTCACCAAAAATACATTGCAATACAATAAAGGAAAGAAGAACAATTATGGACTCAAACAGATAATTCAAACTAAAACGGGGTGTGACGGGGAAAGAAACAGAACTTGCATCCCAACTGCAATCTAACCCCCTACAATATTAGATACATTAAGAATATACTAGGGGTGGCATGGTGGTGTAGTGGTTAGCGCTGTCGCCTCACAGCAAGAAGGTCCGGGTTCAAGCCCCGTGGCCGTCGAGGGCCTTTCTGTGCGGAGTTTTCATGTTCTCCCCGTGTCTGTGTGGGTTTCCTCCGGATGCTCCAGTTTCCCCCACAGTCCAAAGATTTGTCAATGATAAAGCTAAAGGAGTTCTTGGTATAAGACCAGGCATGATCCACTAAGGGAATAAGGTTGATTCTTTTCTAGTTTGCATCAGCAACATTGTTTAAGAAGGTCTGATCCTCAAAATTTTTCAGTGAGCGCTTGATCACAATTGCTGGTGGACATTTAACAGAGAGGCCTGAGCGAACACAAGCAATGACAAAATGATCATTCAAATCCTGACTGAAAACACTAGATTGATACCACAAAAAAAGCCAATTTAAAATCAATCAATACACATTATTTTCCTTCAATTTGTGAGGTCTTGTTTGGGTAATATACATCCCAATAAAAGAAAAAGACAGTTTGTAGAATAAATTTATTTTGGAAATGTCTGTAAGCTCAACTACTGAAACAACACAACAGTTTCTCCAGTGTCAAGCTAATAGCATTGCTTAGAGCACTTTCCCCAAACACACACACATGCACACACACTTTGGCAAATGGCAAATACGGAACAGAAGATCACTGTATAGCTTTATGATTCTAAATGACCCACCATTGCTTTCCAATATGCCAGCCAATTAAATTGCCAGCCACTCTGTTTTGCTGCATGGCGCAGAAGACATGACAGACTTCATGTGCTTTGGAATAAGTGTATGTTGGCTATCTTCCTCCTGAATTAACTGCAGTGTTGTACTACAGGGGAGAGACCTGTTATGCACTGGAACTGGCAATGATGCAACTGCATTACAAGTAATTCAGAGACTGTTGGTTCTCTTGTAATCAAAATAATGAAAGTCAATTTTAAACAAATATATAATGGAAGCAGGCCATTAAGAAGTACTCATTAATGAGATTTCAGATGGTAATGCACATGGCCAACGCAGCATTTTACAATCTAAGGCTGTAGCCATCAAGGTCAAGTTTCTTCTACTAAGCTCCACTCTGATAAGTAAGTGGACAGTTGATTTTTTTTTTTTTGGAATGTTATAAAATTAGTTTATAGACGCATCAGTTGTGAAGTATTGATGTTAGTGATGTTAGTTTCAGTCCTTTATGAAATTGTTGTAAATGAGAGAGAGAGAGAGAGAGAGAGAGAGAGAGAGTGAGTAATGGATGTGCTTGACACCATAACCTACAGTGTGCTAAGCTTTAAATCTAAGAGAACATTTCAGTGCACTGAAGGATTACACTAAGTCAAAGACCGGATGGTTTTCACTGTGCGACCCTGTACCTACTGGAGATTGTCAGAACAAAAGCATAGGTTTCAAGAGTCAAGGTTCAACATATTCAGAATATTCAGCAAGGAAGAAAATTCCCTAGACTATCCTGTTTTATCTCTGGAGTTTTGAGGTATGTAGCAGATAATGTTCCCGCTTAGAGAGATTAAAGCCATGGTCAGACGAGTATGATCTGACACAGGATGATGACACTTTGAAATATTTGAAAATCGTCTGATCTGTCTAACCATGTGCCAAGCTGAATAAAAAATGATTGCTATAAATCGGTTCCCACCAGTATGATTTCATTTAAAATAAAGCATTTTGAGTTTTAGCAGAAACTTATTCTGAATAAATGTAGCAATCATCAATTTTCTTCCAAAGTCTGGAGCAAATATTTTCAGAGGTATGACGTGCAAGACATAGCATTTAAAGCATTCATTGAATTTGCACTCACTGTCTCAGTGAATAATGTGAATAGTGATTAAGGTTTTCAGAGATGTTTTAGTAAGATACAGTGGGAGGAATGCATTACATTACAGGCATTTAGCAGATGCTCTTATCCAGAGTGACATACAACAGGATCCTGACATACCCACAGCAGTAGGCAGCTGAAGGGAGCTGGGGGTTAAATGCCTTGCCGAAGGGCACTTCAGCCATTCCTGCTGGTCCAGCAAATAGAACCAGCGACCTTTTGGTCCCAGAGCTGCTTCTCTAACCTTTAAGCCATGGCTTTCCCCCATATGCATATACATGCATATGTAATATGTGAACCAATTTGCGGATGAGGTACAAATATTGTGTCTAAAGCCAAACTAACTTCACTTTATTATTTTTCTTTTTGATATGATAGTGATATCAGAGCTCAGAGTGTCAGCTGTTACCCAGTACTGATCCTAATGTGACATCCTCACAGTAATTGATTCTGTTCCCAACCAAAACATCCTCTCATTATGGCACCATGTTTTGAGACAACTTGTGTCTTCCATTCATTTCAAATTTTCAACATCAGGAGGATCTGGCTATTTCACTCCACAGAGGCCATTCAGGTGCTTGTTGAGTTCCTTGTCATCTTGAGATTGGAGACTCAAACTCAATCCTGGAAAATCTTCCCCCATGTGCCAATAGACCCCTAGAACTGATCCAGAATGCAACCACATTAATTATTTTCATGTTTTCCCCAAGTTCTACCGCATCACCCATTTGCAGTATACTCTCTACTGGTTTCCTGTAGCTGCCTGCATCAGATAAAACACTGATGCTTGCAACAAAGTTAAAAATAGAGCAGTCCATACCTCCTCAATGGTATTTATCAAAACCAGTTCTTTACCCCTTCCTTTTGAGCCACAAGCATGACTTGACTGCACCACTTACCAAGCTCTCAAGATACAAATTTAAACATGCATCAAGACACTATTTTGTACTGGTATTCAGAAGGAACTTCCCTTGACTGTATGAACATCTGAGTTACTGTCTGTCTTCACACAAAAATGGAAAAACCATCTCTTCAGTATGCACCTAGCCAAACCCATTCTACTCATTTTAGACCTTAATGGTATTCTTAGACCCTAACCAGGTTGAACTAGCATGTGAATAGATTTTTGATGGAGACTTATTGTAAAAAAAAAAAAAAGTAATTCTATAAAAGTCACCATATAGAAAGAGTGCCTGCCAAATTCCACATACACGCCATACAATCTATTGTCTAATCTTGGTGAATCTGTGCCCACTATAGCCTATTCTTAGCTGACAAGAGTGGAATTTGATGAGGTCTTTTGTTGTTGTTGTAGCACATCCTCCTCAAGGTTCAGCATGTTGCATGTTCTGAGATGCTTTCTGCTCACCACACCTGTAATTAGTAATTAGTCTTCCTGTCAGCTCAAACTAGTCTGGCCATTCTCCTTTGACCTCTCTCAACAACAAAGTATATCTGTCCTCAGAACTGCCACATATTAGATTTTTTTTCCTCCACATCTTTCTATGTAAACCCTCTAGACTATCGTATGACAAATCCCAGGAGCTCAGCAATTTTTGAAATAATCAAACAAGCCTTTCTGGCACCAACAAATATGCCATAGTCAATGAGATCACATTTTTCCCATTCTGATGTTTGATGATATTTCACATGAATTTAAACTCTTGATCTGTATCTGCATGATTTTTTTTTTGTATTGCCCCGTTGCCAAATATTGCTGATTACATAATTGTATGAATAAGAAGGTGTAGCGGCAGTGCAATTCAATTTCCTATGAGTGTATGTATGTAAATGTGAATAAACAAATGAAAATCTGTGCTAAGTGAATATTACACACATACACCATGCCTGTGGATTGGATTGTAAACTGCATCAAATCTAATCAGATACTGTTTTTCAGGACCTGTCTTACACAGTGTGGGATCAGTCCAAACAATCAAATTTTGGAGGCTTAGACATAGAAATAAAATCATCAATCATTTCAAATTAATCATTTTCTTGAACTTGAAAGATTTGAAAAACTGAAAAAATGGAAAAGGTAAAGGATGAGGCAAAGAGCAGTGAATTCTGAGCAGTTAAACAGATGCTGAGAGGTCACTGTGAGGACTATGTTGCCCTCAATCTCTGTGTTGTAAGAGATAGTGGAAACACAAGAGACAAATTTGGTGAAGTAAATGATTTCTGACATCTACTGCACCCCACAGCACTTTAGTCACCAAAAAAAACACATAGCTGCAGCTACAACATTTTCTGTGCTTTTCTCGGCTCCTAAAACCTGACATTATAAGGCACCCTCAGAATGTATAATGCCACTGTCAGACCAGCAGTAGCAGTGAGTAGTTGTTAACTGGAAAGCAGATTTCTGAAAATGTGAGCTGTACCAATTCCACTCTTCCTATTCCCATTTGTTGAGGTATTCCCAATGTTGTCCTTGTAGTCAGGAGCAAGCTAAAAGGAATGAATGTGTTTTACCACTGTTGAGACTAAGTTTAGCATAGCAGTTTTACAGACAGGAGATTGCTCAGTGCTGTTCCCAATGGCTGTGGGGAGGAATTTTCAATTTCCTCAGTGCACAGAGACACATCAGTCTAAGTGCACTTTTCCCCTAACTCTTTGTACCATTGCCAACCTGTAATTTGGGCTCTCCTTCAGATTGCCAGTCTGATACTGACTCAAATGAGCCTTTAGGAGGCAAAAGCTGCCAAAAGATTGCATCAGCAAAAAACATGGTTCATGAGATCATGAATAATCATGTAATGTGAGGGTTCAATATGTGGTGGTTGGATCACTCTTTAGGAGAGAAAACAGCAGGCTGGAGACAGATAACTTTCTCAAGCAGCACTTTACTTGTTCCACACTTCATAACTTTACTTCCTTGTTAGCACTTCTCACGTGACTGAACTAACCAATCGGAAGCTAGAACTTAACCTAAAGTAAACGTGAGGGAATCAGAAAGGCAGATTCAACAGACTATCATAACTGACTTAAAGATGCAGTTGTAAATATTT
>JAODOF010000024.1:56936684-56949869 GCA_027576175.1 Sciades proops | reverse complement strand
CTGTACACCAACGCAACCCATCTAACTTGAAGGAGTTGGAACAGTTTTGCCTTGAGGAATGGGCAAAAATCCCAGTGATTAGATGTGCTAAGCTAATAGAGACATACCCCCAAAAGACTTGCAGCTGTAACTGCAGCAAAAGGTGGCTCTGCAAAGTATTTACTTTGGGGGATGAGTACCTATGCATGCTCCAGATTTCTGTTTTTTCATTTTATCTTAATTTCATCTTAAAAATCCATTTTAATTCTAGCTTTTAATGCAACAAAACAGGACAAACATGAAGGGGATGAATACTTTTGCAAGACACTGTATATTCATGTTAATCATATCCACTGCATCATTCAGTTTAAGCCACTTTGCAGTGAACCCAACGTCTGAGCAGGAAAGCGTGTGTTCAGTATATCTATTAAAACACTGTCCCTGAGTTGTCTGTATTGTTTCTCTCTCTCTCTCTCTCTCTCTCTGAGTTTGTGCCCATGTGAATGGAGAGCTTTCATTTTTTTTCTCTCCCAATAGCCCAAAAAGCAGCTCGCGCCCTCCAGGCTACTCAGCTTTCAGCACCACAGGTCTCCAGGCAACCAACTGAGCCGAAGCAAGTGCGTTAATAAATATTCCTCACACTAACTGCAACTTCTCGCTCACTGCAATCGCAATGAGCTAGCTAAAGTATAAGTCAGGTACCGAGATGTCACCTAGCTTTGCACTCGATCATGGTGTCCGTCTGTCTTGATTCTCCTTCATTACATTTCCTCTCTCTCTCTCTCTCTCTCTCTCTCTGTCTCTCTCAGATGCTATCTTTTTCTATCCCTTGCCATGTCTCTTTCTTGGCTCTCTGCCTTGATGGATCCCTCTGCTCTGCTGAGCCCACTACATGATACACACCGCTGCTGCTTCTGACAGCACACTCAAACTTACTTAAATCTGGACTTCAGGCAGATGCTTGCCAACTGGGTCTAGTGGACAAGCACACAGAGATTCGGCTCTGGGCATTTGTGTGTCTTAAACCCTTTCTCCCACTTCTACTGATTACCTTTCAGTGCAACTTTTAATTTAACCACAACTTTCTTTCGACAAACTTTCTCTCGAATGCAAGGATTTTGTGATCTTGTTTGCAGCAAATTGCATTATATGGGATAATACGACACACCCACATATTTCACTGCATGTGAAACGATGTGGCATTAATCATCACTGAACACATCGACATGACTAACAGGATTACAGTGTTATTCTGAGCTGTTTAGAGCAGCTGCATTACAGCGCCAGTGAAAACACACATAATCTCATCAGTCATAGTAAGACACTTGATCTGTGATTTTAACTTAAATTATGTCGTTTTTTTTTTTTTAATCTTCCAGATTTAAAACAAATGTTACTCGAATTACAAAAGTGTAACACAGACACAGTTCGCATAATCCTATTTCTCCTCATGATGCAGAATATCTTCTGCAGCCGATCGAGGAAGGCAGAATTTTCAGAGATTTGTTATTGCATTTATCCCATCTGGTCTCTGACAACATTCAGAGCGTCACTAGTCAAAAGTGAAAATGTAAAATGTCAGTGTGAAACAAATTACAATCACTTTATATTGTCTTTTTTTATAACCATGAACTAATCATAGTTAGATGAGAGAAACTTCATTGATCATATGACCCGTACGGACCCGTGCGCATGCTCTTATTGATGTGGCGTTGTGGTGTAGTGGTTAGCAAGAACGTTCTGGGTTCAAGCCCAGCGGCCAATGGGGGCCTTTCTGTGTAGAGTTTGCATGTTCTCCCCGTGTCTGTGTGGGTTTCCTCCAGGTTTCCCCCACAGTCTAAAGACATGCGGTTAGGTTAACATGGGGCAGCCATGGGCTGAAGTGCTCTCGAGCAAAGCACTGAACCCCCAACTGCTCCCCGGGTGCTGTAGCATAGCTGCCCACTGCTCTGGGTATGTATGTGTGCTCATTGCTCACTTGTGTGTTCGCTGCTTCAGATGGGTTAAATGCAAAAAACGAATTTCACTGTGCTTGAGTGTGCATGTGAGAAATAACGGCTTCTTCTAAAATCTTCTAATAACACCATTGGGAAAAATCACATAACTCAGCAGATACGGATTTTTGAATCCGCTCCGGAAAAAGCCGTATGCGGCCCCAGACCCATGTCTTGTTCTTCCAGGTGCTAGCGTCACATCCATAATTCCAGAAAAAAAGACGTGTTGTTATCGAGTCATCATCAGATGAAGAACATTGAACTGACTCGACTGTATTTTGTTTTCAAATCAAAGTTATTTTGTGTCAACTTAAAAGTAGACGGCCTTTCGATTTAAAAAAAAAATCGGTGAAATTTAGTTCCCTCTGAAATTTGGTAATTGTGATATATGTTTATTTCTGTAATATCTAAAAAAAAAAACAGGCTATTCTGTGGCGGGGAAGTTATTTAATTTGAGGGGATTCCTGAGCAAATAATGTGCATGAAATCGCTCGCTTCGCGCAGTCAAGCAGACAGAGGAAGTCCGTGTGTGTGCACAGCGCAGGTTTACCTTTAAGTGTCGTCTTCTTCATCTTTTGGATTTTAAGGCAGCTGGTGTTGCATTACTGCCATCTACAGGTTTACCTTTGACCGTGCACTGACAGTTACATCATTCTGTCGCGAGGTGCTCGCTGACCACCGATATTTATTAGTTTGGTCCTGCGTTTCCTTTCCTTCGCAACATAACGTCTTTGCTTCTCGCTTTCCATTATTGTAGTCGGTCTTTCACATTTCATTCGCGTCCTCCATTTTTCCCTCCTGTTTCAAATTTGTGTCCCACAATGCCTTACGCAAATGGGGAAAGTCCACCACGTGATGCATGATGTAGTATTTTGTATTGCGTCACGGTGAAGCATGAAATAATAGCGGAGAATTTAGGGCCACATGGCCCTAAATTCATTAATTGTTTTATTTTTAAAAAAGCTAATAAAATTGGAAATTTGTGATTCGAATTCAGTAGCTTTCGGTTCACTAAACAAAAATAATTGGTTGTCGGGAAAATTCTTTTTATGACCTACACTTGAAAAATCTGAAAGTCAGTCTTCCTTTAATAGGCTTGTATTGATGTTGTCTCCATGAGCTGACCAGAGTTTGAACTGATTTTTACAGTAAAGACAGTTGTATTTTATAGAATTCAAACCGTTATTTCAAACTTGTGCAAAGGTGATTCAGCATATAAACGGTTTGCTGTCAATCAAATAAAAATTGATTGATTTGTTTTTCGCACACCGTTGTTCATTGTTTTCCACTACGTGTGTTTGTTAAATATAGGTCATATGATAAAATGCTTATTGACTGAGTTAGGTTGGGCCAGACGGGAAAATATTTGGTTTTTGGTCATTTGTACAGACCTCAAGCCAGATATTTTCCCGTCCAGCTCCCCTACTCAGTCAATAAGTACATAGTATGTCAGCTTCATTTCCTGTTCACATACGCCAAAGATGCATTAACAATATTTACCTCTGACAAAGAGGTTGTTTTTGGTGCGGTTTGTTTCTCGTGTCTGACTCTAAGCAGGATTGCGCAAAACCTACCAACCCAATTTTCATGAAATTTGGTGGAAGGGTGTAGCATAGACCAAGGACAAACCTGTTAAATTTTGGAACAGAGCCAAGTCTCGAGATAGATCCTTAAATTTCATTTCACTTTCATTAACATTGCAGGATACGGCATTTGGCCTTGGCGGCAGTCCACACTCAACAATGCCATACATCGTAAAAATCCAGTAAATGGCAGTAAAGTTAAATAGTGTCAAAACATAGCCAATGTAGAAATATGATGACTCCATATAACAATTCACATTCATGGGTACCAATAATTCTCCAGGATCCACATGTAAGTTTATTTGCTCCTTCTGTGCCTATCAGTCTACCTGGCAAATTAACATAAACATATAAATGACACCTGCGATGACCTGGCAACTTGTTCAGGGTGTACCCCGCCTCTCGCCCATAGTCAGCTGGGATAGGCTCCAGCTCGCCTGCGACCCTGTACAGGAAAAGCGGCTACAGATAATGGATGGATGGATGGATAAATGACACATACCTGTGGTGCTATTGTAAATGATGATGTAGTGATATTGTGATAAAAACACTCATATTGCCACAATGTAAAGCAACTGTGAGCAAACACAAAATAACAAGCAAAGAAAACTTTGGCAGATATAAGCAAAAATGTTATAAGTAGCCCTTGCTTGAACAAAACAAATCTTCAGAAACAGGAAGAGAACTGTCTTACACAAGAGACGTAATGCAGTTCGACCTGTGCCATGTTGGTAACTAACTAATGTCTCAGGTCTTTTGTCAACAATGGACTTGCTGCCTCATGAATTATACATCATATCCAGTCTTGTGTGTTTTACATGTCTCACGAAGGTTCGCGTTCCATGACATTCTGTTAAATACAGTCAGGTGGGAATACACAATATCCATTACTTTTCCATTTTGGAAGACTGAATGGAAATTAAATTTTATCTATTCCCTGTTTTGTTTTGTTTTTAGCTCGTCTGGCTGTAGGCCGGATGAGCTTATATGATCACATGTTGTCCGTCCATCGTCGTCCATCGTCACTGTCCGTCCACAATTTACAAAAATCGCTACTCTTCCTACAGGATTGATCAGATTTTGATCAAACTCACATACACTATTCCCCAAGTGGGTGTGCATAATAATTGTCAAGAGGGTGGTGCCACCTGTCATATTTGCGATTTTATGGGTGTCTCAATTTTTTGGCTGACTCATCACATTAAATGCTACTCTTTATAAACTGCTAGGATGTTTTCACTGAAACTCACCCAGAAGACTCTAAAGACATATTCCAACAAGAGTTGTTCACCAGGTGGTGCAACCTATCAGGGATGATGCTACAAAGGGGTCAAGGGCAATTTCACGAAAATCGCTGCTCCTCCTACAGGAGTGATTGGATTTTGATCAAACTCACAGTGTTCCCCAGGTGGGTGTGCATGAAAGTTGTGAAGATGGTGGTGCCACCGGTAATATTTATATTTAACATTTTATGGGTGTTTGAAAATTTTGGGTGACCCTGCACACCAAGCACTACTGTTCATAAACTGCTGGGACATTTTCACTGAAACCCGCCCGGAAGACTCTAAAAGACATGTTCCAACAAGAGTTGTTCACCACCTGCCATGGATATGGCTACACAAGGGTCATGTGCAATTTCACAAAAATCGCTACTCCTCCTACAGGATTGATCGGATTTCAAACTCACACACAACAGTGGCTGGGATGAGCTACTGAGGTGATATATTTAAATATGACTCTGAAAATAGCGAGCCCAAAAAAACTCATGTTGAATCCCAGAACTGCCCGAAGCTACTGCTTGTATGCCAATTCCTATATATACTTCTGAATTGTTAGTGAGAGGTGTGTTTTTACCAGTAGGTTTATTACAATGTTATTATTACAAACCCTTGTTAAAAATGGTATATATTTTGCTCAGTATCAGGTTTACCATGCACTTCCCCTCATTAGGCTAAATAAGCACAAAGCCCACAGGTCCAGCAGACTAGCCTCATACTGAACTCCCACAGGGCTTAAGATTCCGCTGAAGTAGCAAATACCAATCCCTTGATCCACATGGAGAAGACAGGGATGTCAAAAGGAAATTTGAAGCACCGCTAAATATCGATCTGTTGCCTGGGTGTGTATTGATCTACTGTCCCTCAATGAGCCAGTATGCACACAAAATGAATGAATCATCATCTCAGGGGGATTTTTAATGAGTGTGTAATGTCTCGAGATATGGGACCATCTATTGAGACCTCGAACAAGGCGTTACATGATGTTATAGTGTCATTTTCAGAGGTGGACAAAGTACCCGACTTCATTACTTAAGTCAAAGTACTGGTCCCACTGGTCAAATGTTACTCTGATAGAAGTGAAAGTTGTCCAGTCAAATTTTTACTTAAGTTAAAAGTACTGAAGTATTTGCTTTTAAAAATACTTAAGTACATTTTCTGTCAACGCATTGTTGTATTATTGCCACAACACTTACAAAACCTAATGCCTCTGAAACAACCGACTGGATTTACTGACTAACTTGTAGAACCTGTAGAATCAACACCTGGTAGAATGTTACAAAATGAAACACAACTGAACTGAAAAAGAACCATTGTAATTTTTTTTAAAATTGTAACACTCCTCCCCATCCCCACAAAGCAGCATGGTAGTGTTCTGACGCAGCTCTGGCAGTGTGTGCGCACATGTATGTGTGTATATATGTATGTTAATCAGGGAGACAGTGGAATAGCTGTAAATGTAGCTTGCTCAGAAAATAAAAATGACAGTCCACCCTGCTTAAAACCCAGGTCCACACCTCGAGCTTAATAACTGCCCAACAGTAACACTGCTTTAAGCAAGACAAAAAAAAAATTCAAGACCATCATCTGACATCAAAACAAAAAACTCCAACAATTTGTTGTGACTGACTAGTACAATACTGTCCATCTCACAGGTCTTGCAAGTATCTGTATTCATGCACATATGACTCTGCCTGTGGAATCATGGTGGTTTAATGTTAAGCTAGCTAGTCAGTGAAGCTCCACCTGTCATGCTAGCAAAATCTTTTCAAACTCAAAGTCATATTGGGTAGCTAATGTTACTAGAAAAGAAAGATTTCTACATTTTTTTTTATTTGGCGAGATTATACTAAAACATTTCTGAAAGGACTTCAGATAAGTTGACATTATTCATGTTAACATAACTCCATTTTTACATGCTAACTAACAGTGTCCAAGTTAACTAGCTATGTGTTAACGTTAACCATGGACAAGGCAATGGCAACTTGACAGGCAAATCCACAGAAAGTCATTTGACTAACCAGACTGCATAGCTATTGCAATGTTATCGCTAGCTCTAAAAGCACAGACAGCTTCATTGCAAGCTTTCTCTTGGAATAAAACGTTTCATGTTTTCATAAACGGCAAGGTTTTTTTAGGCTGTGATGTGTTCTGTTTCAGGCAAACAAAGCAAACATTTAAAATGAAACGACTCTTTAGTCCTTTCAGAAAACTGAAACATGGGTTCTAGCTATAGAACCGTGGGTGCGTGCATTTCCCAGAAGAACCGCCTCCTTCCGTTCTGCCATCAGCTGATTGTGTTAAATAACGCTGCTGAGAAATTGAACTTGATTTTATCCAGTCTATGGATGTGACGTGACCCTAGTGATTTACTGATAAGCTCTCAGTGTCACCTGCGAAAAAACCATCATGTTTTAGAAAAGAAAAGAAAAAAACATCCACTTTTAAAGCTGTTTCATAGTAACGAGGACCTTGATAGAAATGTAGTGGCGTGAAAAGTACAGGATTTGTCTTTCAAATGTAGTGAAGTTAAAGCCATAAGTTGCCAAAAAAAAAAAAGAATACTCAAGTAAAATACAGATATTCAAAAAGTGGACTTCAGTACAGTACTCAAGTAAATGTTCTTCGTTACTGTCCACCTCTGCTTTGGATAAAAGCAGATACAAACGTAAACAAGGAAACAAAGCAAAATGACTGCTTTTTACTCCAACTGGAACGTACTCCACATATAAAGGTGTTTTCAAAAATGCAGTGTTAAGTTGATTTGATTTGAACCCTGGCACATTTTTCTCCTTGATGCGCTTCTGTAGGCAGGTAAGAGCACAGCAGTTGCACTCGGGTACAGGCCAAAAGAATCCGTCGGCGTGAAGTAGTCTCATCTGGGTGTAAGCAAAAACTAGAGTGGTTCAATTGCAATGAGAAAGCGATTCAACATTGAATTAACCCAACTGCAGGAAGTGAACCAGACATGCTGTGTATTCTGAGTAGCAGCTGCATATTTTTTTTTTTTTTAAAGATGTGAACTCTCAAACTGAGCCACGAGGCACAAATGGAGCCAGACAGAGCTGTGGTGCTGCAGTACAGTTAGGTTTTCTGGAAATTTTGACTGACAGAGAAAAATGTGGAGAACAAAAAATATGAAGTTTTAAACTAGTGATATTTATCTAACATCAGGTACTCGTATGAATTCTGTGATTAATATGCACACTTGCTTACAAACTGTTTGTTTAAACCCCCCTCTTTTTTTTTTTTTTTTTTTATTCTAATTCTCCATTATTCTCCATAATTTGGTCTTGGCCAGTTCTTGGGTGAAGCCATGGCCAAATGATTAGAGAAACAGCTTTGGGACCAAAAGGTCACTGGTTCAATTTCCTGAACCAGCAGGACTGGCTCAAGTGCCCTTGAGCAAGGCACCGAACCACCAACTGCTTCAGCAAGTGTGGTGGCTTACCTTGTGTGTGATTAGCCAAAGAAAAACTGATACGATTATCAGTTCGGGCATGAACCCGACCATAACTAACTAAAACTAACCAGTTCCCATCTACCAGCCATCTCTCTTTCAGACAACACACACCAAACAGAGAGGGCGATTTGCTTCATTCAAGACATGTGAAGACAACCTCTGCATGTTTTCAAGCTTCTGCACATATCATGCCCCAGGAGGAAAGCTCTACATATCTGCCCTCTTCCACATACATCAGCTCATAGACACCTGTGATTGGCTAGAGTCTGTGTGATTGACAGCATATTCCATCCCTCCAACCAGGAGAACACAGCCAGTTTTAATCCCTTGGCTCCTATCATCGCTGGGATTCAAACTCGCAGTATCTCGACTGTAGGGTGTAGATGTATTTTAGACCATTGAATGAACGAGATTTGCATGTAGATTTTAGACCCTACACATCTTTCGGCAAACTTTTTTGTTTGGTCCGGTCAGTCGGTCGGATCCAAATCAAAATGATCACTTTTTTTCCTCCAATTCAGTGTGAAAGCGCTCTAACACCTGTAGTGCCATCATGCCACTAATGAAGAATTAACGTCATTTGATTTTCTAATGGGTTTTTGATCATTTTGAGATCTTTTAATAAATGTTATTGTGCTTGACTGTGGCTGTGAAGCACATAATAAAACGCTTCCTTTTGCATATTTAACATTATCTTGCATGCGTGCACACAAACACACAACCTCACACATGCCCCATCTGACCACACATGCACTTAAAAAAAAAAAAAAAAAATTTCCTCATGGCGGCACAGTGGTGTAGTGGTTAGCACTGCACTGTAAAAAATGATTTGTTGAAACTCGTATAGTAAGTTAGCACAATGCAACTTGATTGCTTCATTATGCTAACTTACTATAGGAGTTTTTTTTTTTTTTTAATGAACTCAATTTTAAGGCAACCAGGTTACTCACTTTTTTTAAATTCAAAACAACAATTTTTACAGCGTGTCTCCTCACAGCAAGAAGGTTCTGGGTTTGAGCCCAGCGGCCGATGAGGGCCTTTCTGTGCGGAGTTTGAATGTTCTCCCCGTGTCTGCATGGGTTTCCCCCACAGTCCAGAGACATGCAGGTTAGGTTAACTGGTGTCTCTAAATTGACCATAGGTGTGGATGTGAGTGTGAATGGTTGTTTGTCTCTGTATCAGCCCTGCGATGATCTGGTGACTTGTCCAGGGTGTACCCCGCCTCTCACCCACAGTCAGCTGAGATAGGCTCCAGCTTGCCCATGACCCTGCACAGAATAAGCAGTGACGGATAATGGATGGAATTTTCCTCTGTCTCACAAGGACAAGATGATGTGGATGACATGATCATTTTGATGTGCTGAGGGTCACTTTCCTCCATTTTGGGACCATTTTCCACCCTCTCAAGGTAAACAGTATAGCAGTACAGAAACAGCCGAATGTAAGGAATTTTTTTTTTTTGAACATGAGGAGTTTTAACTAATGAGCATAACTATGGAAATGCACCACACCAAGATGGCGACACACAGAAAACATCGTGCTGATTAAAAATGGAGATTATACCGACAGATCATGTTACATCCAAAAGCTGAAACATGCAGGCATCACAGATCCATATAATTTACCCACACATTTATTTATTTATTTATTCTGCACCTCTCTCTCTCTCTCTCTCGCTCTGTGTGTTCAGATGGGTTAAATGCAGAGGACGAATTTTGCTGTGCTTGAGTGTACATGTGACAAAAATAAGGGCTTCTTCTTCTTAATTTACCCACAAATGTATTTACTTCACTTGAAAAGTGTTCAGCAAACAAGCTACCGGATTTGGGACACTACGGCGTCCTGAACTATTTAGTATTTTTGACTTCTAAATACACTGGAGATGCTAAAGGCTTACAAAAGTACAGATGCCTACCAATGTATTGAGGCATGTTTCATGCCGGAATGTTATGGGAAATTCCCAATAAAGAAAAAAATACCTTATTTTGACAAAGGTGAGCTCAAACGTGGACTTCCAACAGTAATAAACAAGCCAGGGCCTAGATCTAGCATATTTTATGATGTTTAGCCAAGTCTACATTATCAGTATATCACAAGCATGCTGCTAGTTGAGCCAAGCATTAAGTCTAATAAAATATATCATGTCCAAAACCCACATGCATATCTACATTTTAACATTTCCCAGAGCTTTCACACCAACCTGATATAAAATGTTCTCTACACACACGGGAATACTTTCATCATCCAGTCTTCCAGCTTAACTGCAGCTTGCCATTTTACTTGTCTTTCTGGGTTCTCCGGGAAGTGGTGAAAAGTTAAACCAGGCTTATCTCCACATCTGTTATTACATCCAAAAGCACTACAGCTCTCTGGCATTGTTCTTTTAAATGTAACTTCTCTAAGTTTATCTGTAGATGTACTGAATTGGGCTTACAGTCAGTCGTGTACACTTGTGCTGGTCACTAGCAAACACAAAGCTTGGCCAGATAAACAAATCGACAGTTGCAATGACATGACATCATTTGAAAGGCCTCTATAACTCCATACTCACTACCATGGAGTCAAACCCACGCATTCTAAGTCTAAGATAGCTAAGTGCTAGCTAGAATGATTTAGTTATCTGTCCAGAAAAATGACGTCAAGTAACCTTGCTCTGTCTTGCAGCTGCACTCACTAGGCAGGTTTTCCTTTTCTTTTAAAAGTAGGTCAGATACGCCACACTGTGGTCATGTGATGTTGTTGCTCGCTTGCTTCGACAATTTTCGGAACCCTAAAATGCAGGGACGTATTTTATCTCGGCAAAACATTTACACACAGGATACACAGTGTGTGTGTGTGTGTGTGTGTACAGAAGGGAAACATCTCAAAATTCCAACAGCAATAGAAATAGAACATTTTGCCCAGAATTAAATTTTATAGTCAGAACCTTTGCAATCTGTGGAATATGACAGCAACTAATTAACACGCTATTCCTTAGCAACCACCTAGCTATGACCGCGCAATCGCCTAGGATAACAGTAACCTACGAGAACCACTGAAGCAATCCCATGGGGTCCCATATCAGCCACTCATTAGAATACTATAGCATAACATAACCCTTATAACTACCGATATGCTTAACCTTTTAACATTTTGAGCTCTTTTAGGATGTTTAGCGGGCTCTTTCACACAAGAAACTTCGTCCATGAACCCGGATCTAAAATTGTGTTTAATAGCAACTGTATCTACTTGACAGATGATACAGCCGTCAATCATTTTCGCAAGTTGTCCTTGAAAAATGACTATATCATTGTGAGATGTAATGACTTTATTATAATGTAATTAACAACCTTATTTTTTTTTTATTACCCAATTAATTCCAACCTGGCAATTTTGAAAGCCACAATATCAAATATCAAATCTGCTCATGTCTATTCAAGTGTATTTTTTAACACGTTCATCAGTCATCGCTTGTACTTGTACAGAGGAGTACTGAAACTACATTTGACCTCTTGAAAACGTTCCCAGAGGTTTGATATCTACAAATTTTGGCCTTGCTGATGGATGAGGAGCAGGTAAAATGAAGTTCAAGGTTGGAAAAAATGAACAGGAGGCCTTGTTCCATTTCTACTCCTGGAAGCAAATTTAATCTTTGATCTTTTTTTTTTTTATAAGGCTGAAAGACACACTAGGGAGTGAAAATGTGCCGAGCAACAAATACTACTAATAAAAAACAAAAAACAAAAAAAACCTATGGTGTTAGGAGGAAATGTTCCAAAACAATGAGAAATGTTATAATTAATCTAATACCAGGGCTGTGCTGGAGACGTCAGGCGTACAGAGAATGAAATGTGGGAAAAATCACACGCATCGAGCACCAGAATGGGTGAGAGACAAAACATAGCTTTAATGAATCTCTTACCTGAGTAGTGAAGGTTTGCACAGCATTACACATCATCCTGTTCTGCTCCAGTGTAATTATCACCCTGTGAGCATGGGATGAGGCGAGTCATCTGCGAGATCCATGCTGCTGATGACGGCCTTTGCTCGTTCACGTTGCATGATGATGGCGTTAATATTTGATGTAAGTTCTGATTACAACAATTTCAACAGCGGGTATGACGTTGTCAAAGGCACTGGAGGATGGTGACGTGGAATCGTGACACATGTTGGAGAGAAGATGCAGACGCTTCACTCTGTTTTCTTTCTACATCACGCTGAGCCTGAATGGATCATTGTTTTTACATAAATACACATCTTCATGCAAATGTAATAACGGCATGGTGCAGACTTGTGCCACTTATCTACGCCGAGTCATAGAAAACAATTTGTTTTGAAATCGATAAAATTAATCACAAATAAATCCCACCTTACCTTTGAATAGTTTTAGACCAAACTTCAGAGCATCTTTAGTGCTTTTAGGAACAGCGTTTTCTTTCATCATGTGTGATTCTTCCTCACTTACGGTGACGACGCGATCAGCCGCCATTTTGCCGAGGTGATTATTGAGAAATCGTCCGAATTTCTCAACCAATTTCTCAGCGCACACGATTTCTTATAATCACCTGCCACCACCACAAAAAATACACAAGTTAATCAAAAGAATTTTCATTTTAAGCCAGTTCGCCATTTTCACAACATGCCATTTTAGTCAACGGGAAAACACTAGGAGTGACGTCATTGGAGTGAAATATCAGGAATTATTATACAGTACATACAGAGCACTTTTTCGATGGAATAAAAACGTGTTCTAGTCCCTTCTATCGGGTTTCATTCATTTGGTTTGATAGCATGCAATACTGTTAGCGTATCGCTTATCCTATGTGTATTACATGTCAAGTCAAGTCAAGTCAAGTTTATTTGTATAGCGCTTTTAACAATAACCATTGTCGCAAAGCAGCTTCACATAA
>JAODOF010000024.1:56569267-56581349 GCA_027576175.1 Sciades proops | reverse complement strand
ACATGCAAACTCCGCACAGAAAGGCCCTCGCCAGCCACGGGGCTCGAACCCGGACCTTCTTGCTGTGAGGCGACAGCACTAACCACTACACCACCATGCCACCCTCTAGTCTACTCTGTTCCATTCTATTTTGTTCTATTCTACTCTCTTCTATTCTATAGTATTCTGTCCTACTCTGTTCTGTTTACATTATATCCTACTATATTCTATTCTATTTGACTCTATTTTATTCTATTCTTCTCTATTCCATATTGTGTTCACCTGTGTTCTATTCTAATATACTCTATTCTATTCAGTTATATTCTATTTTTTATTTCATTCTCTTCTGTTCCTACCCATTTTACTCTGTTCCATTCAGTTGCATTCCAATTTGTTTTCCTCTATTCTAGTCCATTAATTTCTGTTGTATTCAACTCCATTCTATTGTATTGTATTCAATTCTACTCTATTCTATGCTAGTAATGTTATAGTATGTTCTATTCTACTCTGTTCCATTCCATTCTGTTTTGTTCTATTCTACTCCCTTCTATTGTCCTACTCTGTTCTCTGTTTACATTCTATCCTACTATATTCTACTCTTTTCCACTCTATTCTATTATATTCTATTCTACTTCACTTTATACTGTGGGATGAAGTGCAGTGTATCCGGGACCAGGGTCTAACACAGACTGTGTTACACAGCTCTGTATGCAGGATAACACATTACTGTAAAAGACAGTGTGTAAAGTCCAGGAGAATGAGAGTGCAATTCAATAAACCCATGGGCAAGCATGAGTAACTGCACACTACACACTAGTTAAAGAGAACAGCATCAAGATACAGACGGGAGCAAAAGTTTTTACACTTTTAGAACAAAAACAAGAAGACAAAGAAATACGTTATTACTTCGACAGTAAATCTGGAGGCCAAGTTCATAACTGTATTGTGTCAGTATGATTGTAAATTAAGATAATTTACAGGACACCTTCATTGATTTAAAGTGAATCTGGCAACAAGCAAGAAGACGTTTACTATGCTGGGTTTCACAGATGTTCCTTCATGATCAAGAAGCAAAAGTTGTGTATATTAGTGGAAAATAACAAAATTATATCAGTATTTTCCTTCCAGAAAGTGATCTAAATATCCTCTAGTAACTTGTATGCCAACTCTTTCCATTTATAACCATCACTTTATAATGTATTTTGTCTCCTCTAATGACATTTGGATCATCGTAGTTGTATTATTTGGCTCCCTGCTTTACTGCAAAATAATAACACAAACATTAGTCTCAGTGATGAACATAACCCTTCTGAAAGCCATATATTCTATTTGTTAGTAATTAATTTATTTAGCCTTTATTTAACCAGGAAGTCCCTTGAGATTAAAATCTCTTTTTTCGAGGGAGATCTGGCTAAGAATGCACAACATTACAAGGTTACAAACATTATGAAATCAAGCATTCATAATGTCAACAGTACCAATAACATTGAGTAATAATTCATCACACTGGTTGTTATGAAAAGAAGCACTCTGATATGATCGGTTTGAAAGTCTCTTTTATATGAAGGTTTCAGAATGATTGTTCATATTGTAGGAAGGTGAGGTCAGGTTGGATTTCACTGTTCTTCCCACAACCCCCCTCCACCACCACCCATTTCCACTTTCTTTTTTTGCATATTGAGGCCAGTCTGAAAGAAGAAGAATTTACCAAATTGTAATTTGCTCAAGGTTTGTCTCATTAAAGTCACCCATCTTACAGTATACTGTTGATAGCTGATACATAGGAAGCTATGTCCTGCAGTTGACCGCAGTAAGAAATAACTAGGGAGGTAGGGAGTAGGCCACCTCCAGTAGGGAGGTTGCCTACTGGATATCAGTGGGGCATATGCTTATACAGAACTATGCTCTGCAAAGTGTTTGATTAATAAGACACTTTCTCCAGTCTTCTTCTCTCCCAAGCATTTGCAGGATCACAGCAAAAACAGAAAATAAATGTATCATGTCAACATGATTACTCCTCCTTTCTCTTATGTGAAGCTAATTTACAGGTCGGCTTAATGGATGTAAAGTGAGTCTGGCACAGTGTCCTTTACTCCTCGCCTGAAGAAATAGCCTCTGTGACCCACAGATGTAATTATATCAGAAGAAATTACACCCGCCTTGTCGGTTTATTAGACACATACAAGGAAGTGGACTATTCTCAACACAGCAGTGACACTGACATGAGAGTGTGGCAATGGTACAAGTATATCAAACACAGCAGCATTACTGGGAATTTTAAGCAGTATTGTCAGTAATAGCATTGAAAGTGTAGGTTCAGAGCAGCCTTCAAACATGGCCGCAATGGACTCCCAAGTGCCACAGCACCCCTCCTCCCCGGAATACTAATCACACCTGTTTCCCATTTCCTAATCATCTACTGGCCTATATAAATCCCATGCAAACAAACAGACAATGCGAAGTATCACTCAGTGACTTTACCAAGCCTTGATTTCCTGTTTCTGTATTCCCATGACTCTGACCTCATTTCCATATATTCCCGACCTCGACCTAGTTTAGTCTCCAATATTCTGTTCGTACATCGATTGACCTTTGTTTGACCCTGACTACGCTTCCTGGATTACAACTTGGATTTGGTTACCAGTTTGCGACTCACTCGCTCTCCCCTACGCCTGCATTCAGTAAGTGCCTGAACCCTGACAAATATGTATTACTGTATATATAAACACATATAAGATTCCTCAGTGGTTTACAACTATTCTACACTAACGATATTTTTTAAAAAATTAAATTTTTAAATATTTTTAGTTTTTGTCAAGGCTGGAGAGAAGCCGCAATAGCATACAAACCTGACATGGAGGCTTCTGTCAACAGCCTGGGACTGGCAGTTGAAAGTTGACCTGGGGAGCTGTGACCATGCTTAGACCTGACATGGTTCTTGTGTCAGAATCATCAAGGCAGGTGGTCCTGCTGGAACTGGCTGTGCCCTGGGAAGATTGAATGGGAGAAGCATTTGAGAGGAAGAGGGCCAAGTACAAGGAGCTCACAGGCGAATGCCAAAGCAGGGGATGGAAGACCTGTTGCTACCCCATCGAGGCCAGCTGCTGAGGATTTGCTGGCCAGTCGCTCTGCAGAGCCCTTAAGCTATTGGGGATTAGGGGACTGTACAGCAAGAGTTATTAGGAACATCACTGATGCTGCAGAGAAGGCATCAACATGGCTGTGGATCAAAAGGGGCAATCTGATGGTGACCACAATATCAGTACCGGGCTGCAGATGGATCCTCCGAGGTCTCAAACACCTCATCAACTGGGTCCGGATGGATTTTAAACCATCCAAGACCCAATCCCTAGTCGTGAGGAAGGGGAAGGTAAATGACCAGTTCTGTTTCTCCCTAGGAGGATTTCAGATCCCATCAATCACTGAGAAGCCAGTTAAGAGCCTGGGAAAGGTCTTCAGCAGCACATTGAGGGACATGGCCACACTCCAAGAAGCTGGCAGGGAATTGGGAACCTGGCTTGTAGCAGTGGACAAGTCAGGGCTACCAGAAAAGTTCAAAGCCTGGACTTACCAGCATGGCATCCTGCCAAGATTCCTCTGGCCACTGCTGATGTACAACATCCCATTGACTAGCGTTGTGGGCTTCAAGAGGAAGATTAGCTACTTTTTGCACAGGTGGTTGGGTCTTTCCTGTTGCCTCAGCAGTATTGACTTATACGGGAGTAAGAGCAAGCTATGTCTCCCTTTTAGCAGCCCATCAGAAGAATTTATGGCTTCCTGGGCAAGAGAGGTGCTGCTGTACAGAGACTCCAGTGATATCAGAGTCTCCTTGGCTAGTATTGAGGTGAGGACAGGTAGGAAGTGGAGGGCTCAGGAGGCAGTTGACCAGGCTGAAGCACGCCTGCAGCACAGTGTGTGAGTGGGGGCAGTTGCATCAGGATGGACAGGGCTTAGCAGCATCCCAAGACCCCAGTACAACAAGGCCCAGAGAAAGGAAAGACTCCAGCTGGTCCAGGAGGAAATCTGAGCAAGGGCGGAGCAAACCCGCACCAGCGAGATAGTTGGGATGTGGCAGCAAGGGGCATGGACTCAATGGGAGCAGGTAATGGACCAAAAGATTTCGTGGTCAGAGTTGTGGAAAACTGAGCCACACCAGATCAAATTCCTTGTCCAGTCAGAATACAATGCTCTTCCCAGCCCAACCAACCTATTCTCCTGGGGCCTGTCAGAAACCCCTGCATGCCTGCTGTGCCAGGAAAGAGGATCCCTGGAACGCATCTTAAACTGTTGCCCAAAAGCCCTGGGAGAGGGGCATTATCGGCGGCACAATCTGTGGCACAGGTGCTGAAGGTTATCGCAGAGGCCATCAGTGCAGGGATTTCTCTCAGTAGGCAGCAACAACCAGCAAAGCACGCCGTAGTTTTTGTCAAGATTGGAGAGAAGCCGCAATGGCTTATGGTAACAGCCTGGGACTGGCAGTTGAAGGTCAACCTGGGGAGGCAGTTCAAATTCCCAGACACCATATCTGTGACCATGCTTAGGCCTGACATGGTTCTTATGTCAGAATCATCAAGGCAGGTGGTCCTGCTGGAACTGACTGTGACCTAGGAAGCTCGAATGGGAGAGGCGTTTGAGAGGAAGAGGGCCAAGTACAAGGAGCTCACAGATGAATGCCAAAGCAGGGGATGGAAGACCTGTTGCTACCCCATTGACATTGACTGCTGAGGATTTGCCGGCCAGTCTCTCTACAGAGCCCTCACACTGTTGGGGATTAGGGGACTGCACAGCAAAAGAGCCATCAGGAACATCACTGATGCTACAGAGAAGGCATCAAGATGGTTGTGGATCAAAAGGGGTGATCCGTGGACCACAAAAGCTACCTAGACACAAGCTGGAGGCTGATCACCCCGGTTGGGTCACCTGGGTGAGGTTGTATGATGTTGAAAGACCTGAAACCCCCAATAACCCCAGGTTACATCATTGATGATGTGTCTAGGCTGCACTGTAAGGTGTGTGTAAAATCAGTTAAAGATGCAAACAAGAAATCCTGTCAAGACACACATTATAAATAATTTTCATAGGCTTGTTAAGAAATGGTTTCATATTTTTCTGATAACTATAGTGAAATCTTGACTATCAGCTAATACAGTCAATGTTTGTTTTTAAAATGCTAAGCTTTAAAATGCAGGTATAAAATCCCCATTTAAAATAAAAGGACTTATTACACTATAATATTGCTAAACAGCTAGCTACTCACTGTTGTTATGGTAACCTAATGTAGGTAAAGTAATGTGTGGTAGCGGGGGCATGGTCTAGCGTCCGCTGCAGACAGAGAGAAGGCACATAGAACCAGCAGGTAACATGTGCCGAGTCTCACCTGTGTCATATTGCCAGCAGTACTCTTATGCAAGTATTTTTGTGTGTGTTGGCAGAGAGAAGCCAGAGAGAAAGAGTTGAACAGTCCAGCACCAGGTGTGTGTGTGTGTGTGTGTGTGCATCGAGTGAAACAAAGTCACTGAAATGTGAAATGAAGCGAAAAATAAAATGCACCTTGAGTTGTCACGAGCCTGTCTCCCATCTCCTCATTTCCCCCAAACTGTGAGAGTGTTACATACTGTTATTATCACATCTACTATATGTCGCTTTGCATCATGTTACATTGCACTTCAAGCAATTCTTGTTATACCTGTAATGTTGCTTGGAAACAGCTGCAACAACTGAAGCACATGTTGGAGAAAACACTATTTAGTTTGATAGCCTGAGGTGAGAGAATATTATTTTCATATTGTTAATTATCTTCAATTGATAGTTTGATGGAGGAAAAAAAAGTGCCCTTCGAATGAAGTGCTATATACAACATGTTGACAATTATCAAGCTGTGAAAAACAGTTCAGCTTTACTATCTTTTATGGCTTCACCAACCATGCTTTATGCAGAATGCGACTCTCAAAGGGGCTCTCTAAAATAAAAGAGCAAGAGAGCCATGGTCTCTTGTCCAAATACGCTTTTTCTATTTTGGAAGACAAACAGGGTTTTTTGGTATCCCTCCAGGTCTGCTACAAGTAGCGAATGTCTGATATAGTTTCAGCTGGATTTCATATAGTAAAGAAAAACATTGGTCTACTGGGGATTCGGTTATCTTCTCGATAATATCATTTTCAGCAGCCTGGTGTTCCCTGACTGAGACCCAAACAGAAAGAGAAACTAATGCCTTTTGATATTGTGTTTCAGGTGAAAAAGAGAGTCTGAGTAGTAGGGGGAAAGTTCTAAAAAAAAAAAAAAAAAGTGCAACAGGAGGATTGGAAGATATGGGAGAGGGTGTGAAAGACAGAAGGAGAGAGACAGGAGGCCGAGAGACAGTGCAGCAGTGTGAGGTAGATGGTGAGGAAACAGAGTGCTGAGAAAGAGAATGTGCAAGTGCACTGAGGAAAATAAAAAAAGAAAGCGAAGAAGCTCGACTAATTGCCTGAATTTTGGGTTCTTGGGCAATAAGAAGCTGTGCAGTAACATTAAAATTGATTTATTTTCTCATGTGCAGCAGCCACAGATCACCTGTACTGCCGAAGATGGATCACATGGTATGCCTGCTTAACTCACACAAGCAGGGTCCATAGGGGTCAGTACTCTGTGTGTGTTAAAGAGAGAGAGAGAGCATAAGTCTCACCTACATGGGTTCAAGCATGTATGGATGAGTAAAATATAATCTTACTCATTCCATACACAGCTATTCTCTGTAATCTCTCTATTAAAACAGACCTCCACAAATAATGCTGGATTTTAGCTTTTCACCATCAAAAATAGAAATCTAGCAATGACATCATCGTTCTTTCAGGGATACACCTACATGTCTCACCCCTCCTCTCTGCCTCTGTTCTCTTCTACACACTTTTTGTATGGATAACAAGGAGCTGAAAAGGTTTTCCTCACCAGGATATAATCTCATTAAGCATTCCTCAGCTGTGCCGAGAAAAATGTCTTCATCAGTTTCTGTCAGATGTGGGCTTTGCTGGTTTGTGATACAGAGACAGTTTCAAGCAAACTCGGCGGCCTCTGCAAACTGCCATGGGCCACTTTCTAAAAATACCTGCCCTAAATGCACAAAACTAACATGGAGAAAGAATCTGAGCTTGTTTTGCACACTCACTGATAAGAAAGAAAAAAAACCACCCTGTAGAATTCCTGTTTATGGAGCTTTTTCAGACACTAAGACACAGAAAAATTACTACACAGTCGTCAACTTAGCGAGGAACCGAATACATAAATCCAGAATGGGACCTAGATTTAATAACCTGTGGGGTCATTTTTCTATCATGGTCTAACATTGCAGAGTCTATTTGTCACTGCACATCAACACAAACTGATTATGCTCTGATAAGGTATTTATCTCCTAATGGGAGTGGTTTCATCCAGGATGACTCCACCCCCATCCACAGGATACGGGGACTCACTGAATGGATTGATGAGGATGAAATGATGTAAATCATATGCTATGGCCTTCACACCAGATCTCACACCAATTGAAAGTCTATAGGAGATTATGAAGTGGCTTGTCATCAAAACACCAACCAAGGGAATATCATTTGGAAGTACAATGTTCATCCCACCAGTACAGTTCCAGAGACTTGTAGAATTGATGTCAAAGTGCATTGAAACTGTTTTAGTGGCTCATGGTGGCCCAATACCTTACTAATACACCTTACTAAGCCTCTAACCTGAGCAGTGATGATCTTCAACTGTACAGTTTTAGTGAACCTGTGTCCACTGTAGCCTCAGATTCCTGTTTTTGGCTGACAGGAACGGAACCAGATATGGCCGTCTTAACTGAGTTAAGGAGAGAAAGAACTGGGCTGTTGCTCAGTGGTCCAAAGTCCTCTTTTCAGATGAAAGTACATTTTGCATTTCATTTGGAAATCAAGGTCATAGAGTCTGGAGGAAGAGTGGAGAGGCAGAGAATCCAAGGTGTTTGAATTCCAGTGTGAAGTTTCCACAGTTTGTGATGATTTGGGGTGCCATGTCATCTGCCGGTGTTGGTCCACTGTGTTTTATCAAGTCCAGAGTCAACACAGCCATCTACCAGGAGATTTTAGAGCACTTCATGCTTCCATCTGCTGACAAGCTTTATGGAGATGCTGATTTCCTTTTCCAGCAGGACTTGACACCTGGCTACAGTGTCAAAACTACTACCAAATGGTTTGCTGACCATGATATTACTGTGCTTGATTGGTCAGCCAACTCGCCTGACCTGAACCCCATGGAGAATCTATGGAGTATTGTCAAAAGGAAGATGAGAAATACCCAACCCAAAAATACAGACAAGCTGAAAGACACTATCAAAGCAACCTGGGCTTCAATAACACCTCAGCAGTGCAGCAGGCTGATCGTCTCCATGTCACGCAGCACTGATGCAGTAATTTGTGGTAAAGGAGCCCCAACCAAGTTTTGAGTGTATAATTGAACATACTTTTTCAGAAGTTGGACATTTCTGTATTGTAAATACTTTTTTGACTGATCTTAGGAAATACTATAATAATTTGAGATACTGGATTTCTGATTTTCATGCGCTATGAGCCATAATCATCAAAATTCAAACAAAAATGGCTTGAAATAGTTCACTTTACATGTAATGAACATAGAATATATAACTGTTTACCTTTTTGAATTAAATTATGGAAATAAATTAACTTACGATATTCTAATTTTTTGAGAGGCACTAGTAGACTAGTCATAAAATTCTAACTAACAAAGTTGTACAGTTTCTTTACAGAAGAACAAATCAAATTAACAAAAAAAAATTCAGGATTGTTTTATTAATTCAACACATGAAAATACCAAATTAAAAGTGTGATTAAAAAAGCTAAAATTGCAAATATCTTAATATTCTCAAGAGGTCTGAAGATCCACTAGGCCAAGATGACCTGCTTGAGGAGGGAGTGAGTGGAGAAATGCACAGGAGTGGTAGCCAGCAACACACAATCCATGACGCTGAACACAAAACCTGGTCTGACGGAAGAGGAGCCAAGCCCAGAATCACCCCACAGTGCCTGGAAGCTCAATGCACCACAAGTCCACTCACGAGACAGGAAACCAGAACAGTGACAGGTGAAATGGCCTGCCGCTAACAGCAAAGAGAACAAGACAAGATCCTGGAGGTGACATCAAAGGGAGATGCTGACCAGAGACTCCAGACTTTTTGCACCTTAACAATAAGCATAGGCACAGAGCAGTTTGGTGTTAGTGAAAAGCGAGTAGCAAGGAATCCAGTGAGGCTGAACCAGCGGGAGCTTTAGATCAACCAGCTGAGACAAGAACTTAAATCCCTGAAGCATCAATTGAAGTTGGCACAGGCCTCACAGACATCATCAGAAAGAGACTCATTACGCTCAGGCAGGCTGAAAGAAGAGCAACAAGAGGGCCCGAAAGTGCAAAACTTTCATTGCCAACACATTTGGCTTAACCAAGTCACTTCTGGGGCAGAAGCAAAGCTGCCACTTTACTGGTTATGTGGAGGAGATCAACCACCATCTCAGTTGTAGCACAAACTACTGAAAAAGTTAATGCTAACACCTTTCTGTTTAAGCCAGCATGAACTTTTTCAGTAGTTTGTGCTACAGTAGTTCTTCTGTGGGATTGGACCATATGAGCTAGCCTTCAAACCCCATGTGAATCAATGAGCCTTGGCTGTCCATGACCCTGTTAATGGTTCTCCTTCCTTGGACTACTTTTGGTAGGTACTAACCACTGCATACCAGGAACACCCCACAAGATGTCCTATTTTGGAGATGCTCAGACCCAGTCACCTAGCAATCACAATTTGGCCCTTGTCAAAGTCACTCAGATCCTTACACTTGCCCATTTTTCCTGCTTCCAACACATCAACTTCAAGAACGGACTGTTCTCTTGCTACCCAATAGATCCCGCACCTTGACAGATGCCACTGTAATAAGATAATCAATCAAATGTTATTCATTTCAGCTGTTAGTGGTCATAAGGTTATGGCTGATAGGTGTATATATTGGGGGTGGGTGTCTTTTTTTCCCCCCTCAGTAATGCAACACTGATGGAGCTCATCCACTGCTAATATTGTTATATTCACAATAGTTTATTATTTTGCTATTAACCAAATTGATTGGTTGTGTAAAACAAACGGATTAACTCTAAACCTTGATAACTTAAAAATAAGGATAACCAATGTGAACTTGAATCTAAAAAGCAATTTTAATTTCGGTTTAAATAAAGTGATGGCCTAGTGGTTAGTGTGTCTGCCTCTCGACCGGGATATCGCGAGTTCTACTCGTAGCCAGGTCATACCAAAGACCATCATAAAAACGGTATCTACTGCCGTCTGGCAAGGCATGCTGCAATACAGATGCAAGTGGGGAGTCCAACTCTCGTGGTTACCGTAGGACTAGCCCCCCCACTGTAACCTGAGCTGCGTAATAGGTGAGAGGCCGAGGGCTACAGAAATGAAGATCGGCGCAGCCCAATGCACCTTCAGGGCCTGGTTAGTACTGGGACGGGAGACTGTCTGGCAAGCCTAGGTCCTGGCACGGGAGGGACTTTGACTTAGTGATCATAAGAACAAATCATTCTACTCCATGACAAGTCCGAGACCTCCTGATCTAAGAAAGAAAGAAAGCACAACTTTATTCATCTCACACTTGTGAAATTTCCTCTCTGCATTTAACCCATCTGAAGCAGTGAACACACACGTGAGCAATGAGCATACACACATACCCAGAGCAGTGGGCAGCCATGCTAACAGCACCCGGGGAGCAGTTGGGAGTTAAGTGCCTCGCTCAAGGGCACCTCAGCCCAAGGCCGTCCCATATTAACCTAACCGCATGTCTTTAGACTGTGGTGGAAACCGGAGCACCCGGAGAAAACCCACGCGGACAACATGCAAACTCCGCACAGAAAGGCCCTCGCCTCTCTGTGTGGAGTAATTAAGCATCTTAATTACTTTTAAAAACTTTTTTTTTAAATTGAATTAAAAGCATTCTTTTAACCACCTGAGGACGGAAAACAAGACCGAACTGTACAGTATTCTTCACGGATTCCCAACTAACTGACCTCTTGAAAATGTCATTCTCACTCCATGAAGCAAAAACGTTCAGGAAAGATCTTTTCAGTTGCTCTCTTGAGAACATCATTGCCGAGACTAAAATGCGGTTATGTTTCTCTATAGGAAGTCACATACAGTAAATATTTGCAATATCAGACATGCTGAACCTTGCGCTGCATTGCCAATTTAATAATGTTAACCCACACACATTTACAAGCCTGTCTATTTGCAAATCGTAATAAATGTCTAGTTACAAGGTGCAGTAACTTATGCATGTTTAAAGATAAAAAACAAACAAAAAAAAAAACTCACTTGGTATAAATGAAACTATTAAATGCATGACTACTCTCCTCCCACAATCCGTTATCTCTCTCTCTCTCTCTCTCTCTCTCTCTCTGTGTCCCTGCCTGACCCTGTTTTTTTTTTTTTTCCCCCCCCTAAGCTATTACATAACTTGTGACTGATTCTGTAATGGCCAGTGTGTACATGTGGATATCAGAGATCTGTATAAGCAACAAAAGGCCTCTGTGAAACATCAAATGGCCGCTGAGTAGGGGATGTGGGAGGAGATTAGGGAAGAAAGGGGTCAAATCAGGAGAGATCTACTGAACTGTGTTGTTCCTTTTTTATTTTTAAATTCGGAGGGGGAAATGCTTCCGTGTTTTAAGTAAGAAAAAAAAAAAGCAACCATTCTGACAAAAGACAGAAACAAAGAGAAAGCGAACAGGAGGATACAATTTTAACCAGAATTGATTCTGAGTTTTAAGGTGTGGTTTTAGAGGCAGCCAGAGTTTAACATTTTACCTCCCACAATGTTCCATGAGGCATAATTCCAAGCCCACAAAACATTTCAGTAATATTTAAATAACGTCGGCCGGCTTTTTTTTTTTTCATGGTATATCGGATATATTCCATTCAGCTAGCATGATATTGAACGATTCGAAGACGACTCTTTGAGACTCTTTCAAAATCGTAATGCTTTTATGGCTGAGGACTACAGTTGACTTGCTAACTTTAGGACTGCAGCTGTCATGAACAGTT
>JAODOF010000024.1:56311290-56325466 GCA_027576175.1 Sciades proops | reverse complement strand
AATTTTTTTTTTTTTTTTTTTAATGCTCACAAAAAAAAAAAAAAAAAAAAAAAATCGCCATATTGCATATCATAAAAATATACTTGTATCAATATACTTGTATCAAGACTTACTGCCAAAAAGCAGCGCCATTTCCAAACATTATGAACTACCTGGTGTTCTGGTTTATGAATATCGCCAAATTTTTAAGGCAGATTTTCCACGATGTAACATCGCAGCAAAATACCTCCATTTTACAGCAAAACATTACAGCTGAAGAGATTCATTTTTAACAAAATAATCTCAATCAATCAATCAATCATCACCAGTTCATGCAAGTATATTTTGGCCTGGAGCTTTTTCCAAATATTTAAATTTATTTATGCAAAAAAAAAAAAAAAGCTTCATCTGGTGCAAATCTGCACATGTAAAAAAAATTTAAAAAACCACTTCATCTTGTTTGATTTAAAATGTCTTACTGTGAAGACATTTGTTTTAATATCATTATTATTTAAATCAAGAAAATACTATAGTTTAAAAAAAATACATTATTTTAGTACAAAATCTAATGTAAATCCAACAATGAGCAACATTTTGTGAAATTCTTCTGGAATATCTTTCAAGTTAGAGATAGGATTTTGCATGCAAAATTTCATGAATGCAGGAAATTCAGAAACAGATTTTTAGTTTTGAATATTTTATATTTAAAAAAAAAAAACACACACCAGTAGAATGTGTTTACACTCCAAGTTAAAGCAATTTATAAGGTCTACAAAGGAAATTATTATAATGAGAAATTCACTCTCTGCTACCGAACTCAAACTTGTCAGAAAGTGCTGATTCAGTTTCTCTGACAGGAAATCAAATTACGAGATTGTATTAATGCCCTTGCTCTAATTTGTCCCATGTTATCGAATCTATAGTCACAATAACAAACAGATGAACAAAACATGTTGCTGTGTAACAAAGACAAATGTATAATTGTTGATCAGTTGTCTGGAAGGGGAGGTTTATTTAACATTTAAGTGAGGAGTCCCTATAGTGCGACTTACTACGTTTCCATGGATGCAAATAATTGGATTCAAGCTTGATCAGAATGAACGCTCATGTAAACAGCTCGACTATAATGAATTGAACGAGGTGGTATAGACCTCTGATCATCTATTTGAGGGAAAAATATTCACCATATAAACGCTCAATTGGATTGTCTCCTTTACCTATAACCTTTTGTGCACATTCAGTGGTTTCTTGGTGAAGCTATTGTTTTCTTAGCTTCAAGAGAGTTGACTCAGAAGTAACAACAGGAACTTTAGGTCTCAGGTGACAACTTTTCTTACAACATTAAATGTAGAAAAACATGCATTTCATAACCTGTGCCAAGTGGAAAGAACTTAACCTGTGTCAATTTAGCTGCAAAGTTTCAGATACTGAAGTGGTCAAGAAATAAATCTTGAGTTTTGATAATTTTGAGGAAATACTGACATACCCAAAATGTCTTGATGATTCATTCCTACATAAGGGAAAACAAACCAGGGTTGAATTAGATACTCTGATGAGCTCTGCAATGTAGAATTCACGCTCACCGACCGTTATCAAGCTACACTCACAGTTCGAAATATACAGAACAGACAATAAAATCGTGGCAGAAGTACAAGTCTGATGCATTTTCCTTGTGTCAAGTGGAGACAGAGACTAGTGCTTTACCCTCCCCCATCTCGATCTGATGGGCTTTTACAGCGTTGCGCAAAAGGACTCCACCTGTGCAACTGACAGCTTGTGATCAATGATGGCCAGAGTGGACAGATAAACCAGGAGTCGATTATTTCATGGATGCTTTAGACTCGGTCATTTCTCCAGTGATCGTACGATTTTGTTCAAAAGTGAGCAGCTGTGCTACTGAGCCCACAGTGTTGAGCTGGATATACTGTGTAACCTGTCAACTTGCTTGCTAAGCTAGCTTAAGCTAATTAAATCAATCGATTAAATCAGCACAGTGCGAACAAATGCGCTTGAATAAAGTGTTCATTTGAAATATTTCATATACATCAGGGTAAAAGAAGTGAAAAAGGACAATTTGGGGGGGAAAAAAACAAAAAAATAAAAAACAAACAAGCCTCCCCACCCCCATCCTGGCCTACTCAAACAATGGGCACCAACTGACAGTAAGCCCCTGGAGCTAACGGCTAGCTAGTTTTACTAACAGGACGGATTTCCTTCTCCCATTTTGACCAAGTTGTACTCAAGGCTCTTGCACACGAGCTCCAAACTGTTTTCTAAAACACTGGACCTACCCCCAAAATCCGCAAGGACACCGCGGAGGTATAACGTTACTCGGCGGCTTGCTCCGTTCACTCCCTGTATCCCCCATAGCGAAGTGTGAAAATCGGCGACCTCCTCTAAAGAAAGACCGTGGATAAACTAGCGGCCTACTTGTTGTGGAGGAAATTCCTCAGCCAGCCGTTTTCCAAGTACGCTTTATAAGATAATCCTCGGTTCAAAAAACACAACACACGTCGCCGAGCGCACAAACTGATATCTTTTCCGACTCACGTAGGGAAAAAAAAAAAAAAAAACCTCGAAAAATTATTAATAGCCGCGTACAGTCCGACGGACCGCACCGGGAGCCAAGGCCGATCAGCTGGAGTGTGAGCGCTACCAAGCCCTCAACAGGGGTCGCTTCTTTTTGTGGAAAAGATTAGAACATTAAAATTCCGACGTATTTACCGATTATACACATCTCCAAGGTTAACGTAATAATATATTCAGAAATACTCGAAGTGTAAAGACATAGATCTTAATTTGACGCGTACCCTTGAGCTTTTAATCGCAATACATTCTGTGCACACACACACCCACCCCACCCCCGGAATAAATTGGAACAGCCCAAGCTGTATTCCTTGTTGGTAAAGCGATTTGTGATTGAAAAGGTTGTAGAAAAGCTTTACTCATGTTTCCTCATCCTCACACACACACACACACACACACACATATATATATTTTTTTTTTTAAACTTAGCCATATCTTTGAGTTAAACCCTTTCCATGGGATGAATACAGAAGTAGAATGCACGGTCAGGTTTATAAGAAAATATAAGCCATAAACATTTGATTTATTCCTTATTTTACCTGGATCAAAGCGTTTTGCTATTATAGTGGTTTTCCCCACTGTGTGATACGTTACATTTTGCTCATTTCACATAAATAGGTACTTAGTTTCAGTTTTGATAGTTTAACCTACTGTGTAGATATACAGTCCCTTGAATAGGTAACTCTCAGCCTGGCGCTACCACCACCGTGCTTCACTGTGTTCATAATGAAATTGTGACATATTAATTGCACGCTGAACTCTAAATAAATTTGACCAGAATTGGTTTAGGGGTTTCATGCAGATGCAGAACAATAATTGTGCAATCACAACTTTTTTTTTTTTGTAAATCATTTTGAAAGTATAATATAGGTTATTTTGTTTAGACTAAAGACGTGAAATCCCAATTAAGTCGATTTCAGTTCCTGGTTGTAACACTACAAAAATATGGAAACACTGGGGGGGGGTACACATTCAGACCCAGGGACATGCACAGACCTAAAAAGGGGCACATGGATCAAGATGTTAGAACAACAACAGTGAAACCTATAACAACCAAGATTCAAAGAGAATATAAAACAGAATCTTATAACAAACCGCTTCAGACTTTATGATTACACCTGAGAAGAGTTTGGCTTTTATCACAATGTATTAATGTAATTAGAATTTGAAGTGTAATACTAATAATGTAACAAACCCATGGCTACTGACAACTTCACCCTTCAATTTATGAATGGCAGCCAGACAGACATTTTTAACTTACTTTAAATATTATTAATTGTTAAATTTCTTCTTGATAAGGGCCAAGGGCAGGCAAAAACAACAACGACAACAACAAAAACTGCCTTGCTAAAACCGGCACCATAGCCATCAAGGGGAAAAGGGGCAGATGCAAAAAGCTGAAACTCCCTAACCCCACCCCAAGATGAGAAAGTCTTCAGAATGGAGGGCTTTGTCTGGGTTCTTGGTAGAATGACATGCTGCATTTTTTGTCTTATTAATTTCAAGAGAGAAAAAGAGAAGCTGATGAAGGAGTCATTGTTTATAGTTGCTGTGTCAAAAGTAATAATAGGAACTAACTTGTTTCAATGTTAAACGCAACTATCCATCTGTCCATTATCTGTAGCCGCTTATCCTGTTCTACAGGGTCGCAGGCAAGCTGGAGCTTATCCCAGCTGACTATGGGCGAGAGGCGGGGTACACCCTGGACAAGTCGCCAGGTCATAGCAGGGCTGTTACGCTAACCAAAGTCTTCTAAATGATTATTAAACTCACATTAGGCGACAGTACACATCAGTGATATTAAGTAATCCTGGGATCAGACTACACAATATATTTTTCTTGAAATAAAAATGAGATTAGGCGATCACAGTGCCATAAATTCTTGCTGTGTCTTGGTCGGGAGACTGGAAACACTACAAATTTGACCCTGACCAGTCATCATTCATGTCCTTGTGTGTCGTTGGGGAGGAGGGTCAATAAATTGTCAATTATGGCTACAGAAGGAATGGCAAGGAACATATCGTACGATATCGTAGATGAGAAAATACAAAAAAATTGACATGCTAGACTTTTCTTCGAGGTGTCGTAGGGCATCCCAAACTGACGACAACACTGTTCTTTGATTGTGTCAAACTACTAGGCCCGTTCATCAATCCCGATGTTCAGGGACGTTCAGGCCCAATAATGGAAATTTGCCGACCGTGAAAAAATCATGTCAAAGTCAGGCTGAATTTGTGTACTCTGATCCCGGCATAAAACAATCAAAGATACCTTCATGGTAAACTGTACTTTGTAAAAATGGAAAAATGACTGGAAAATTATTATTATTATTATTATGAGTAGTAATAGTAGTAGTAGTATTAGTAATAGTAGTAGTGCTTTTAATGCATTCAAAAGTAGACCACATGATAAATAAACCATAAACATAAAATACACAGCTAATGTTGTGGTCTCCATACTGACTAGAAACCACACTGATGTTAGTGGAAATGTCCTTTAGGTGAAACAAGGCAAGTTGTTTGGTCATGACATGATAATAAATTAGCTAGTTTCATTCTAAAATCTGAACCTGCGACCCTGTACAGTATAAGCGTCTACAGATGATGGATGGAAAATCTGAATGTTTATGCATATCCTGAGCTGCTGCATTTCTGGCTGAATAGTAAAACTATTCTTCAGTGGCAACACATCCAACATATTGTATTTTTCCTTCTATACTGTTTGTATTTTTGGTGACTTTTACATACTGTTTATCCACTGATTCAGGATATAAGTGTTAGGATGAGTGGACAAGTCAAAGCCTTCGTAGTTTCCCAGGCTGAGTGGGTTTGTTTGGCGAACACATCCTGTTGTAAGTAACCATTCCGCCTCCTCCTTCTCATGCTGTGATATACACTTTGCCATCTCCTGGTGAGATTGTGCAGGTGGTGGGCTCTAATCTGTTTGGCTTTCTATTGTGTTTATGTTCTGCTTGCCTATATTTCATGAGGGCATGTATAATCACACAAAATCATTTTAGTTTGCTTGTAAAACTTGCTAGTTTTCAATTGTATATGTGACAGACTTTTTAGGAAGTAAAGAACATCTTTTCGTAGAGCAAAATTTATTTTATGTGTTGCAGGATACATCCACGTTTCATTTTTAACTTCTTGGAACTTTGATAGTCAGCTGTGCATCATCAGTAAAAGGACAGAAAACACATATAGAGTAATGTTACTTGGAAATTGTAAACTACAATGCATGTCCTAAATTTTTATTTATTTATTTATTTATTTATTTATATTAGATCCTCACATGTACCAAAAATATTGGAAAGCACTGACATTCATTTATAGTCACGTGCAAAATGACCACATGTTACTTTTGTCATTTTCTTAAACATTCCCATAATTTGCCTTTATGACATCTGATACATGCACAGTTGGATTTATGAAATTTATTCATGGGAAAACAAATCAAAAGCTTGCTAGTAGTTTTCTCTTTGAAGAATTTTTAAATGGCACAAGCTGGGTTTAATAGTATTCACTAAAATACTGTGTAAAGGGTACTTTATCCAGTACATTCATTGAATTCAATTTTATATCTAGAGCGTTTTGACAACATTATCACAAAACAGAAATCCAGACTGACACTAGGAGAACAAAGTACTAACTCTGTAGAACTGAGAGAAGGTGGCACAGTGATGCCCTGATAGCAGCAGAGCAAACCTGCTGGAGTGGCACACCTGGAGTAATGACCATGAGGAGGACCATGCTCCTTACAGAGTGGCATGTCATACTGGGAACTAGCAACTAGCTCACTTTTTAGACCATGGTGATGTCCACCACCCAGTGGTCCAGTATTTGTTTTGAGTAATGATCCCTTCATGTCTTTCCTTCATGAGAGAAGGACAGTTGCTCTGAGGATCAAATCGCCACCATTCAATTTAAGTGTCTAAGTAGCATCATAGAGTGCACACTGAAAGCTCTGCATGTTTGACTTCATGGAATGCTGCAAGGTCAATCAAAGGCCAGAATCCCCAGGTTTAACCACAAGGTCACAAGGTTCATCTGACCACCGTCACATGCAAAGTGAGCTTCTTGACAAAGCATGCAGCTCTCCCACTCTTGCTCCCACACTTTGCTGAAGTCACTGATAGCAATAAGTTCGTTTTTAGAGACACCTATTTCATTTCAGAATCTTACAAAACGTCATAAGCGAGGGGTTGAGTTAGGGATGCCAGCACAAGCAGTAGATCTCATACTGGGCTCTTGGGGAATTCTGGAAGATAAAGATCCCTTTCAGTAAGGTTGTCAAAAGTTGCCGTGCATATTCCTATGATTCTCCTTAAATGGCTGCCACAAACACTTTTAATGTAAATGGTAATTTTATGCTGTGTATCAATTCCTAAAGAAAGGTTAGTATTTTGGGATCCAATTGAGAAATGAACACCATTCATGGAACAACTTCCACAGGCATACGTGACCTGGCTGGGGGTGCCAAATCATACTGTCCATTTGGGACAACAGATTTGTCCAGGGAGGAAGTTTCCAGGGTGTTCTGGCCACTTGGGAAAACAGCAGTGGGAACCAAGTCCTTGCCAACCATCTTGAAGCCACAAGTAGGTGGCTGAGTTGCATGATTCTGTGCAATGTTGGAAGAAGCGGAAAGGTATATAGTAGATGGTAGAGACAGTTGTTGGCCAGTGCACCAAAGAGGGGTGAGCAAGGAAGAAGGCTCTCATGAATAGCCTGCTCTTTGATTGGAACGCATAGAAGCCAGTCATCCACATACAGCAGTATCCTAATGCCTCTGGCTGTCAGAGGAGACAGAACCGTGTGCACACATCTCGAAATTGGGGAAAGGGTAGAACTTTAAACTGAAATGGAAAATCTCAAATAGCATCAGTGTCCTTCTTCTGAATCAGAAAGTATGTTGAGTAGGACCCTCTGAGTAGAACTGTGCCTCTATCTAACACAGAATGAACTTCTTGGGTTAGAATAGTCCTATTGGCCATTGATGAGGCCCCAAGAACATAGGGGGGCAATGGCAAAACAAGAGCTTGTATTTATTGCTGCATCATTGTCATCAGGATAAACTGATGCAGTTGCTCACCAGTGGGCAAAGTTTGGGCACTGCTTAGTCCTTGTTTAGACATATTTTCTCTTTGCAAGAGTCATTTACACCAGAAGTTTAGTTTCTGATGTATATATGGATACACGGCCTACAGTCTATTTCTACTTGAATCTGTTCCATGAAAAGATATTGTGATGGAGGTTTCTCCACTAATGTAATGTGTCCAACTGGATATTTATTTAAAACCTTTAAACATTAATAAGTATTGTTGTGACTATTGCGATTGCTCTGATGTGATTTATCTGTAGTGTCATCTCAGGCTATTCTTGGCCTGTTCTATATTATTTGCAGTTGAGCACTAGAGTACTTGACACTAATACCCAGGTAATGAATGATCCTGAATCTAGGGCAGCTCTACATATGATCGGTATATCAATCTTGAAGATGGTGTTCCTTCAGTATGTAATGAGTTAGGAAATTTATCAAAATACTTTACTTACTGTCTAGATCAGTGTTTCTCAACCACTGGGCCGTGGCCCATTAGTGGGCCGCGAAGCGCCGTCTAGTGTACCGTGAAATTTTTTCAAGTTTGAAGCCAAATACTAAATATTTCAAGATGTCGTAGGGCCCCAAATCTGGTAGCTGGTTTATCATATACTTTTCAAGAGGAATAAATACATTTGTGGGGAAATTAAGAAGAACAAGCTTTTATTTTGTCACATTTAACCCACATGCATGTACACACGTACACACAGAGAGAGAGAGAGAGAGAGAGAGCGCGCGCAGTGGGCTGAATAAATAAATACGTTTGTAGGTAACTTATATGGAAATGTGATGCCTGCTAGAAGAGAAGAGTAGGGAGGATTGAGAATCGAGCAACTGTGGTTTGTTTACACGCGATACTAAAACTTCTACCGTCCGAACAACCTTCTCAAAGACGCGTACAAAAAGCCCAGAAACTCCTATTTATCCGGGCATAAACAATACAGGATTTATCTTGTAGTGTCCTGATCCCCAGATCTTTAACCAAGCCACATATAAAAAGTTGTACTCCTCATGCTCTTCCAGGTTTTCATCTGTGTGTCCGTCTAGAACGATGTCTGCAGCACCAGGTAGTTTGAGATGTCGGGGAACTCAACGGATGGATAATTTTCCAACTCATAATGAATGAATGAATGAATGAATGACTTTATTTAAACACGATAAGTTGATCAGCAGAGCTGGTGGGGTTGTGCATGTACAGATACAAATAATTACAAATACAAGACTAAAAATGTACACAATCTTAATAAATAAATAATTGAATAAAAAATTAAATAAATTTTTAAAACTTTTAAATCTTTAATCCCTTTTGACTGAGAATGCCCTGCATGCAAGGTTTGGTTTCTGGCGCATCCATACAGTTTTAAATACAATACCTACATTAAAAAATGTTTTTATTGCATTTATTTAATTCCTGGGCTCCCATCTGTAACAGGGTGTGATGTTGCATCCCATTAATACACTTTACAATAGATTATTAGATTCTAATAGAATAGATGAGCCAAAATATTTGAGAATCTTTTTTTTTTTTTTAAACGGGCCTTAAAGTAGAAAAGGTTGAGAACCCCTGATCTAGTGCACATCCTGGGAACGCCGGGTGTGAGACAGGAATACACAAATCCATGCCGAGGCACCAAACACACATTCACACCGAGGTAGGTATTAGATACCAATTCAACTACCAGCAAGTTTTTTTTTGTTGGTGTTTTTTGAGGAAACTGGGAACCCTGAAGTTGTGCCGTGACAAGGCTACCTGCTCGATCTGCATCCCTCCTTGTCTTTATAACAACATTTCTAGAAACTTTATTCCATTTTAATATTTTATAACCTTCCTAGAATTCAGATACCACAGTATATTCGTATGAAACCCTGTTACAGATGTCCTTTTTCTTTTATCTCACACTGTCCTGTAGCATTATCTTTACCTATAATGCGCCGTTTTGTTACATAAGGTGCTACTAGGTCTGTTCATTTTAACTGCACAAGTAAACAAAGAAATTACAAAAGAACAAAAAAAAAAAACACTTTGCCAAAATGGAACGTCTCATATCCGATAGCTGTTTTTTCTTTGTTTAACAACGTTTGTGTTGCACACACTGAGTACAGTCACACTCTAGCGCGCGCACACACCCGCCACACATGGCTGGTGAACACAGATTTCTGTCTGAAGATGATGTAATGTTCTTCTCAGTCATTCCACACTGCAAGCTGGAGGCACTGCTGCATTGCCCAAGGCTTAAAACTAGGCCAGCCCCATTACAATACATTACACAGTGCAAAGAGAAAGACGGAGTGCTATATATACGCAGTCATTCACTTTTTCTTCATTTCTTCCCTTTCTCCTCCATCCTCTCAGTGACTCTGCTCTAAGATCCGGCTCTATTTGCCCCCACCCTTGCAAATCGGCTGAAATGGAACGCTGCACAAACAAATATTTGCTCTGGACCTGCAAACCCGAGGGACAATGAGGTGGAGGAGGCTGCCGTGTGTGTGAATGTGTGTGTGTGGAAATGGATAGAAGGAGGAAGGGAGGGAGGACCAATGGGACAACGAATTTGAATGGGAATGTGAGACAGAGACTGAAACATTGCGCAAGAATTTCAAATGCCACAATGTACACACAGGGTATATGTAAGAAGTATGAACAGTGCAGGAACACTGATATGTACATTGTGTGTGTTGGGGGGGCAGAGGGAACAGTACAGAGGAAGGGAGGGAGTCAGTCAGGCCAGGGAGCAGCTGTGTGAAGCCTCGTCTTTTAGCAGTGATTGCTTCCACTGGGAGCACTGAGAGCATGTCCAGGGCCGACTGGAGGAGGGGAAGGGGTGGGGGTGGGGGGGCTGGGTGGAGACACTACAAAAAGTCAAGACTGAAGACGGCTGTTGCTTTTCTTTTTATTGTTTAATTCCTTTACCTTCCACTACATTATACTTTCTTTATTTTTTGTATTTCTTTCTTTCTTTTCTCTCAATTATATACATATTTACTATACATTACATATTATACATTATATAATCTATATTATACAAGGGATGGATGGACGGATGGATATATAATGAGAGAATCAGACGGACAGAGAGAGATACAAAGAACGTAAAGATGGATGGACAGACAAATGTAAAGACAGACAGTCATACAGAGATGGAAGGATGGACACAGATACACAGACAGACAGAGATGGAAGGATGGACATGGACAGACATACAGGCAGAGATGGAAGGATGGACACAGAGAGACAGATACACAGACAGACATACAGAGATGGAAGGATGGACACAGACAGATACACAGATATATAGAGACGGATGGATGGACACAGATACACAGACAGACAGACATGGAAGGATGGACACAGATACACAGACAGACAGAGATTGAAGGATGGACACAGACAGACAGCGATGGAAGGATGGACATGGACAGACAGATACAAAAGACAGACAGACAGACAGACAGAGATGGAAGGATGGACACGGACAGACACACACAGATAGACAGACAGACAAACAGATGGAAGGATGGACACAGACAGACAGACAGAAATGGAAGGATGGACACAGACAGACAGAAATGGAAGGATGGACACAGACAGACAGATACAAAAGACAGACAAGACAGACAGAGATGGAACGATGGACAGAGATGGAAGGATGGACATGGACAGACAGACAGAGACACAGACAGACAGAGATGGAAGGACGGACATACAGATACACAGACAGACAGAAATGGAAGGATGGGCAGAGACAAAGACAGATGGACAGACAGACAGAAGGATGGACACAGACAGATAGATAGAGATGGAAGGATGGACACAGACAGACAGACAGACAGATGGAAAGACAGATACAGACAGACAGAGATGAAAGGATAGACAGACAGATAGATACACAGACTGACAGAGATGGAAGGATGGACATAGATGGAAGTATGGACACAGACAGACAGACAGACATGGAAGGATGGACAGAGCTGGAAGGATGGACAGAGACAGATACACAGACAGACAGACAGACAAAGACAGATGGATAGAGAAACAGATGGACAGATGAACAGACAGATCGAAGGTAAGGCCATCTTATTAAAAAAAAAAAGCCAGCTCGCCAATATCTCAACAGAAGTGCTGTAATGAGGCCAGAGACATCTGTCTGTGTGTGTGTGTGTGTGTGTGTGTGTGTGTGTGTGTGAGAGAGAGAGAGTGTGTGCGCGCGTGTGTGCATGTCTGTTTGAGCTCTAACAGGAGCTGCTCGCAATTGGTACATGATTTATTCAGTGTGGAAAAGGAGGGAGGGCTGGGTGAAGGATGGGAGGTGGTATTAAGGATTAAGATTAAGATTGAAACTGCCACCTGAACCAGAACGGGAGCTCAGCTGGTACCTCACTCTCCCACCAGCGATTCCCTACTCCCCCGCTGTCCCAGGGGCCCGCGGCGCGTGACTTGAAGGGCCGTTAATTGTCTTCAAACACGGCTTTAATCACATTGCAAGGCCCCCTGGTCCTTCAGGGCGTGACTAAGCCCCGCCCCATCCCGTCATTAACACTGGGTCCCATATGCCGCACTCGGCTGTTGCGAGGTCCCACAGGGCTGCATTCTGGGCCCACTGTAGAATCAATGCATGCTGGGATTACACGCGGCGCTCCAATGAATAAGTGGACCAGCAGTCAGTGAGGAGTCTCCCTCTTTCCTCCACCTCCTCCCTTCCCTGCTTTCATTAATTCCCCTCCTTTCATTAGTCTCCCTCCTCCCTGAAACCAAACGTACCGCCTTTGGCACACTTATGCCACGCTCCACATATGGCGCTTGCGCTCGGAGACAAATAAATAACCTTTCAACCTCTCTGGATGTCCCTCGTCCCTCTGCTTAATGCTCTCTGCCTCTCATTGATATTCTCTCCCGCTTTAGACTGTACCCCCACTGGCATCCCAGTCGCTGCCTCCTATCCATGGAGCTCCTGCCACACATTTAATTCGGTCTTGCTGGCAGCTTTTTATTGTCTCGCTGGTCTGAAGTGAAGGGTGTATGTGTATGCGTGTGTGGGAAGGGGGTTGCGAATGAGGAGTTGCCTTGGCAACGGAGCCACACTGCTCTGCCGCAGTGCAAAAAAGGGAGGGAGAGAGGGATGGAGTGAGAGAAAGAGAAAGAGACACAGAGAAAGTGTGTGAGAGCGAGAGAGAGGGAGGGAGAGACTGAACTACAGAGTTGCGAGTGAAAATGAGAATGGGAAAGGGAAGAGTGTGCGTCAGTGTGTGTGTGTGTGTGTGTGTGTGTGTGTGTGTGTGTGTGTGTGTGTGTGGCGGGCAAGTGAGAGTAGTGGAGCGACTGTCAGAACTCCTGCAGTGAAGAGGCACAGAGCTGGGACACTGACAAAGTCAAAAGAAGAACGCAAGGGTGTGTGTGTGCGCGCGCATGCATACGTGCGTGCGTGTGCGCACGCACGCAACAGTTGACACAGGACAGGTCGGGATGATAACAGCAGCGAGAATACACACCAAGTCTAGTAAAACATCTCCAGGCATTATTTCTTACAGCTGAATTGTTGAAGTTCAACAGTGTCGCACATCTGCACTTGTTCTTCAGGTGGAAAAAGGAAGGCAGATGACAGAGACACAAAACCCTCAAACGCTCCGGTGTTGAATACACACCACACCAAAACGAGCAGAAATGAGCAAGTGATCACTAAATGGAAAATTACAATTAGCAACATTCGAAATATATGCAGCACTACATACAGTACATACAAACAAGATTACTTTCTTATCTCATCTCATCTCATCTCATCTCAGGGAAGGGCGTTTCTTTTTTTTTTTAATCCATTTACACACCTTTGTCTTGCTGATTCGAGACCTAGATCTTGACCTTGACTTCTGCAGAACTGCTTTGAGTCAATGTCTGTTGTAAGGAAAGCTATACAAATAAAATTCAATTAAATGCTCCTTTTAATGCTTTGCTGACAAATCAAAATGAACTCAATTTGAACAAATTGTATGACTTTAAAATTAAGAGGGGAACCGTCAGTCCTTCAGAGAAGGCCCAAACGCATCAGCATTTCAATTTCTTTCATCCTTTCATAATTTCATTATAATTATTCTCTTCTAATTCGAATTTGGCCTCATTTTCTATCAAATTTGCTTCAGAAATGAAAGGGTTACTGTCCTGAACCCTTTAATCAAGTTATCCAATGAGATTTTTTTGCTTGTTATCTCTAGGCAGAGAAGAGTTTAGAGCTGGCTCACTCATTGGTTAGGACTTCATTGCCAGGACAGAAGGCCATGGCAGTGTTTGTTTATACAGGAAGTGACAGATGAATTAACCAATCAGATTTTGATTTGTAGTGGGCAGGACCAAAAATTTATCACCCTAGGCCTTCTCAAAGACCAACGCAAGCTTAAAGGGGAACTGAAGGCAAATTTTTCATTGTCAAAACTCTATTTATCTAATTTTATTAAATATAGGAATGCATTTTTGATCGCTATTTTGTCACTGCTATAGCAAGTTATGAGTGTTTGAAATATG
>JAODOF010000024.1:54662054-54672391 GCA_027576175.1 Sciades proops | reverse complement strand
TTGCTTTTTTTGTATTTTTTGGGGTTTTGTTTTCGAGTAGAGTTTTTATTTCGTCCTCGGTTGGTTCAGCAACATGCCCCGCCATTTTGTTTTTCTCTACTTACGGTATATTAGCTGATAGCCTAGTAGTAGAGTCACTTTAACACACCACAACTTTTCAAACTGCTGCTATTCTGTATACAGAGGCTAACAGACATTCTATCCACATTGACTAGATATGAGCAATCATGCGCTCTGATTGGCTACTCTACTACTAGGCTATCGGCTCATATACCGTGAGTAGGGAAAAACAAAATGGTGGCGCGTGTTGCTGACCCAACTGAGGATGAAATAAAAACTCTACGCAAAAACAAAACCCCCAAAAAAGAAAAAAAAAGCAAGTATGTGATGGTAAGAACGTCTTTTTTATTTTTCAAGAATTATGATGATGATGATGATTATTATTATTATTATAGCATTTTTCACAAATTGCGACCGTCATTTCTCCAGTTTGTTTGCATTCTAAGCAGAAATGATTTTGTCTGACATTTTACATGAAGTTTTATTTATCGAACTTGCAAAAAATAAAAATAAATATGCTCCATTTCTCAAAATCCAGTAAATGTGGATAGAATAAAACAGTTATTCCACTCAATCTTGTCATACATGACTTATAGCTGGCTATCAGCTCATGTACGACTCAATTTCATGGAATAACTGTTAATTGTTGATTGTCAAGTATCACGCTGAGTCACATCCTCCCAATTAGAAGATCAGTGCCAATTCCAATTGACCCAAATATTTACAGATGACGTATACCCACGTATGACACAAAAATTTTAAGCCACCTTGAAGAATTTACCTCAGAGTAGTGAATTTTGACAATACCACAAAATGTCTTATGATATGTTAAGACCAGAAGCAGCAAAAGCGTCAAAGTGACTGGAAGTAGTTCATTTCATTTTCAAAGCTAGTGAGCGTGTCCTATAACCTGCATGTTAGCATCAACACAAATACACACGACACAAATAGCTTTCAATTGGTTTATGTCAGTTTTTTCCCCCCTTACTAACAGGCATGTAATGATTTGCCCAATTCATGATTCGATTCACAATAATGATTCGATTTCTCCTTTATTTTTTGGGAAAAAAATTAAATGAAGAAAGTTTTATGACAAAAAAAAAGCAACATTTATTTTTCTTAATCTTTATCAACTTACCTAAACTTTCTGCTAAATTAAAAAAAAAAAAATCAACTTTTTTTCCTTTTCCTAATAGCCAACAACAATTAGGAAGCCATGGCCTAATAGTTAGAGAAGCAGCTTTAGGACCAAAAGGTTGCTAGTTTGATTCCCTGGACCAGCATGAATAGCTGAAGTGTCCTTGAGCAAGGCACCTAACCCCCAACTGCTCCCCAGGCTGCTTTGGGTACATTGTACGTTGCTCTGGATAAGAGCGTCTGCTAAATGCCATGAATGTAATTATTTACCCACATTTGTAAAGGTTGGAGTAAAATAATAGCCTATTAATAACTAAAATATTCCTTTTATAACAAATTTTTAAAAGGCTAATAACAAATAAGCTTTTTTTTAACATATGAACATTTTCCAACCTCCATGTTCTTCTCTTCTCTCTAGCTTTCAGCAGTCTATTAAAAGAGAGCACTGATTTCTTGTTAAATCTATTTGTACAGTCAATTGTACAACAGCTCTTTCCCATTTTAAGTCTGTTTAAGTGTTTCAGCGGCATTAGAGCTGTGTTACTTCCCCCTAGGGTGAAGTCACATGCATTCCTGCTAGTTTACATTATTGCACCCTCTGCTGTTTAAACAACACAATTACATTCAGGAAAAACAAAGATTACACAGCCTGGTAATAATCACCCTTCATTTTTTATTTCGATTTGAAGCATCATAAATTTATATTGCGAATTTATATTATCATCACATAATATATCTTTACATGCCTACATGTAAACATAATTGTTCATTTTTTTTCCACTGATTTATTTCTTGTCTTCGCACTTAAAAGGATTTTGTGAGGTTAATTGGTCAGTCGGCACAAAGATACCAGTTGACGTGTCTGTTTGCCTTGCAGTCACTTTAAAAAAGTTTGCAAGAACAAGCATTCCCAATGAACTGTAGCTGCCTATTTCATCTACGTCACAAAGCGTCTACGAATTTCGACAGCGTCCTTGGCAGGACAGACAGTGCGAATTTTAATGCTCTCACCACATTTGGCCTGAACGTCCCATTATGCTGCGAAAACTGCACTTGACAGCATCACTCAAAGGCATCGTCGTACATCTTCGCGAAGAGCGATTTACCAACAGCTTCTTATGCTTTTACACAGGAACAGAGAAAGACCTTTTTCATCATTAATGTTTTAAAAATCAGCCTGCTTTTCTTCACCGACAGTCAACCTGAGGTAAGAAGAAAAGCTAATGTTGCGCCACCTTCTTTGTTTTTCCTGGAGAAATTTTTTTCAGCGGTTATTCGGGATTCAGCTGACTTATGTGATAGCGTAGTGTAGTACATCTGCACGCTTCAAAATGTAGTAGATCATCCATGTACTGTTCAACTACTTTTAAACGCCTGAGTATTCGGACACCCTATGGATTATGACGTACTGATTTTTTTTTGCGTACTACATAGCAAGGCAGTATGAGTTTTCAGATGCACATTCAAGAAGCCTTTATTTATCACATGTACACTCAAGCAGACTTAAGCACAGTGAGCAATGAGTGCACACATATACCCAGAGCAGTGGGCAGCTATGCTACAGCACCTGGGGAGCAGTTGTGGGTTAGGTGCCTTGCTCAAGGGCACTTCAGCCCAAGGTCACCTCATGTTAGCCTAACCTGCATGTCTTTGGACTGTGAGGGAAACCAGAGCACCCAGAGGAAACCCATACAGACATGGAGAGAACATGCAAACTCCACACAGAAAGGCCCCCATCGGTTGCTGGGCTCGAACCTAGAGCCTTCTTGCTGTGAGGTGATAGTGCTAACCAGTACGCCACCATGCCGCCCTAACTAGGGGAAGAACCAAACCTTGAGTCTGGCGCCTTAGATCGCTTGGCCATCATGACAATTTGAATTATCAATACTAGTTGATAATGATGCATTGCATGGTATTTTGCACATACAAACACCATAGCAACATGTCCATAGATAGAAACTAGACAGTACTCTGTATACAACTGATTTAATGAGACACAAATAAGTCAGATGTGCTAATAAACAGTATATTACTACAGCTTTCACTTTATTGATGAATGGACCAACCATCTTGGATTTTAAGGTCGGTATTGGTGAGGGTTGTTTTTTTTTTTTTTTTTCAGAAATCTGTGTCAGAAATCTGACTTCAGGCAGCACTCCAGTTGAAATTTCTGCCTGGGAACACTTCCCAGTTCAGATGGAATGCACTATTATTCCTTATTTAGAAGGTGCAAATCTGAGGGATGCTGAATAAATCATAACTAGTTGGATATGTGTGTTACATGTCACATTTAGATCTTCAAAAGATATTTTTTGCAGCTTCCCCACCCTAAACATGCCTCAGAGCTGTGTTCTTAATGCAGTAGAAATTGAAATAAATTCAAATGTTTGGTTTGATAAATGTGTCCCTAAAAACAGTATAATGTAGGAATCAGTAATGAGCCAAATGTACGCATTTTTAAATGATTAATAAACAAATGAATAAATACACAGGCATATTAAAAAGGGCAGAAATGCACTGGAAACAGGATTAATTAACATGCGAGCAGCAGTATCCACAGTCAGAGTCGTCAGGCTAAACACAAGACATCTAACTTCCTGAAGAAAGCTAATGACTGCTGCAAGGGTAAAAAAAAAATAAAATAAAAGTTCACAGAAACTAGAACACAGTATGTAAAGCAGGGAGTGTATTTCAATCTAGTCACAAGCTCAAATATCTGGGTTACAAATTAACTACTGTAAAGATCTGTGCAGGTTATAATTATACATGGTTCAATCTATCAGTACATCTCAGTATCTCTTGTTCTGTCTGTCTCCATTCCATTACCTGGGGTCCAGACCCTTACCATGAGGACTGTAGTTCATTGTGCTTGCACAGAAAAATGAGTTCATTTCTGTCATTAAACTCATTTAACAAACATGGTGAGGTTGACTTATACGTAATTCTAATTAATATTCTCATTACGTTTCCATAATTGCTTGCACTTCCTGATTACAGTGCATAAGGTTATCGCACAGTTGATATGAGATGGAAGTGTATAGTCATGTGCAATTTAGACACAGGCTAACTCTACTAGTGAATTACATTGGCCTTTGGTTATAATTATGCATGGCCTCTATTAACTCTGATATTAATGCAACAGACTACATAGTTTTAGTTTCAGATTTTATTTAGGAATTGCATATATTCATTTATATTTTTTAGAAGAAAAAGAAGAAGAAGAAGAAGAAGAAGCCAAGAAGCCTTTCTTTGTCACACGTACACTCAAGCACAGATTTAAGCACACAGTGAAATTTATCTCTGCATTTAACCCATCTACCGTGAGTTGGCCTAGTGGTTCGCATGTCCATCTCTCGACTGAGAGATCGTGAGTTCTACTCGCGGTCGGGTCATACCAAAGACAATCATAAAAATGGTACCTGCTACCGTCTGGCAAGGCAAGCTGCAATACAGATGCGAGTAGGGAAGTCAAACTCTCGCGGTTACCAGAGGACTAGCCCCCACTGTAACCCTAGCTGTATAGGCGAGGCTAAGGGCCATTGAAACGGAGATCAGCACCACACCCACATGCCTTAAAGAGTTGGTTAGTACTAGGACAGGAGACTGCCTGGGAAGACCAAATTTTGGCATGAGAGGGACTTTGACTTGATTTAACTCATCTGAAGCAGTGAACACACAAGTGAGCAATGAGCACACGCACAGACTGGGCAGCTATGCTGGGAGCAGGGAGCAGTTGTGGGTTAGGTGCCTTGCTCAAGGGCACTTCAGCCCAACCTCAGACTATGGCTGTTAACCTAACCACAAGTCTTTGAACTGTGGGGGAAACCGTAGCACCAGGAGGAAACCCATGCAGACATGGGGAAAACATGCAAACTCCACACAGAAAGGCCCCCATCAGCTGCTGGGCTTGAACCCAGAACCTTCTTGCTGTGAGGTGGCAGTGCTAACCACTACACCACCATGCCCCCCTCATATAACACTACATATCCAACTTAAACCTGGATGTTACCTAACACTATGTACTGTTTCTCCTCCTACAGACTCAGAAGCTTTACAGTTGAGGAAGGACTTTTGCCCAAAACATCCTGTTTCTCTAGAAACTCTGTACTATGCTTAATGCTTACTATATCAACTATCCACTCACGGATCACTTAGGAAAGCCTATACACCTGCTTGTTATGCAATTATCCAATCAGCCGATCATGTGGCAGCAGCACAATGTATTAAAAAAATACAAGTCAAGAGCTTACATTACATTACATTACAGGCATTTAGCGGACGCTCTTATCCAGAACAGCATACAACATGCACAGAGCAGTCTGTGGAGCAGTTGAGGGTTAGGTGCCTTGCTCAAGGGCACTTCAGCCATTCCTGCTGGTCCAGGGAATCAAACCGGCAACCAAGCTTCAGTTAATAATCACATCAAACGTCAGAATTGGGGAAAAATGTGAACCATGGCATGGTTGTTGAAGCCAGAAGGGCTGGTTTAACTATTTCATAAACTGCTGATCTCATGTGATTTTCACACACTCCATTCTCTGGTGTTTATACAGATTGGCATGATAAACAAAAAACATCCAGTGAGCAGCAGTTCAGCTGACAGAAACGCTATGTTGAGAAGAGAGATCAAAATAGAATGGCCAAATTGGTTTGAGCTGACAAGAAGGCTACTGTAACTCAAATAGGCACTCTTTACAACCGTGGTGAAGAGAAAAGCATCTCAAAATGCACAGCACATTGTGACTTAAGGAGACTACTACAACAACAGAACACAAGGAGTTCCACTCCTGTCTGCAGACATTGGACAGTTGAAGATTTGTTGGTGGAGTAAGTAAATTGGGTGAATTCAGGTAAACTGGGGCAGTTTAATTCACTGTGTGTTCCATTTGAACTGGTAAGTCAGAGTTTCTGAGAGCCCTGTTGGAAATTTCAACTGGAATCCCCTTTGAATTTGGATTTCCAACTTGGAAAGTCAGAAGAAGCTCACGAATCCTGACCTCAAAATCCAGGATGGCTGCTCCGTGCATGAACAGCAACAATCTCTAGTAATATTCTGTTTATTAGCACATCTGTCTTATTTTTGTGTCATTAAATCAGTCATGCACACAGTACTGTCCAATTTATATCTGTGGGCACATTGCTACACTGTTTGTATTCACAAAACACCACATAATGCTTTGTTATCAACTGGTATTGCTAAGAGTGGCTAAGCTGGTTAGAACTGATATTGCTAACAACGGTTAACATTTGGCTTTCTGACTTGTCCTGGAACACGGTCAACTCAGGTGTGACTTCATTCCGAGCTCTGATTTCCGAGCTAAAGGGAATGTAGCATTAGTAACACTTGTTTTCTGGGATAATAAGTCAAACTCCCTTCCATGCCATGATCTGGTCTTCCCAGGCAGTCTCCTGTCCCAGTACTAACCAGCTCTTGAGGCACATGGGTGTGGTGCCGATCTTTATAGCCCTCGGCCTCTTGCCTATTATATAGCCAGAGTTACAGTGGGAGGCTGGTCCTTTAGTAACCGCAAGAATTTGACTCCCTACTTGCATCTGTATTGTAATGTGCCTTGCCAGATGGCCATAGGTACCATTTTTATGATGGTCTTTGGTATGACCCGACCATGAGTAGAACTCACAATCTCCCGGTTGAGAGGTGGGCATGCTAACCACTAGGCCAACTCGCAGTCATAATAATATATTATGGCATAATATAATATATATAATGGGATTATAAATGAACGTTAAAACTTATGTTATTAAGTCTATGCAATAAAATTGTTTGGTAGAAATGATGTCTTCATTCATGTGACATCATTGGGGGGGGGGGTTAAGCATCAGTCTGTAAGGTGACCCCAAAAATCTTGTGGTAGGAAAAATGACTGACTGCATCTACATACTAACTGCAGAGGAAGACATAGCAAGCACAAAGCTTTTGGAAGTCCTTTCCATTAAAGCTCTCACATCTTGCTAAACTAGCATGGAGCTGCCAATCGATCTCGACAGATTTGCAGTGAAGCCTAGCAACATCACCAGATGCTCAGTTATTACGTTCAGCCTTTGAGCTAGGCAAGGCTAGTACTATACAGTAATTCTGTGTGATTAACAAGAATTATTTAATAATAACCATGTTTGATTGATTGATTGATTGATGGATTCCACAAACCTATTTTCTTTAAAGTATTTTGACTGTGAGTTTGGTATGGGTCGTAATTATAGTTGCATGAGATTTTATGCGTAACTAGACAATACGAGCAAATTAATATAAAAAGTGTGTGTGTGTGTGTGTGTGTGTGTGTGTGTGTGTGTGTGTGTGTGTGTGTGTGTGTGTAAAACAGCAAACAAGATGGATGGTTGTGGATGGGTATAAAGAAAGGCATGCCCTTTCAAGGCGTGGAGATGAAAAGAAGAAGAATTCCCTTTTCTGGAAGGAAAAAAAGTCATTTATTTTTGAATTATGGTGAGAAAATAGATTTCTGTCGCATTCATTCTCTTTGAATGGATGAGATAGCAGACATAAAAAGAACAAAAGCAAACTATTTGTGATATAATTTATAATCTGTTTGTATTCCTGCACACATTGAAATGAACCTTCATATTGCTGCTTGTTAGCTGTTAGAGTAAAGAATACAACTTTTCCTGATGTTCCTTCCAAATAAAAATTAACCACATGACATAACGGTGATCAGAAATATAAATGAATGGGTCTGCATGAGAATGAAGGCTTTCCATATCCTGTGCTTGTCTGCAGTACGAGATGATGATGAGTGTGAGAGCTAAAGCTGTTGAAATGACAGCCTGTAAGTTCAAGTCTGAGGCCTGCCAGCTCAGTTCCCACATGTGCCATCTCCAAATGGCACACCGTATGTGGCGCTCTGCTCCCTGATGGTCTGATGATGGCAGTAGCAGGGGTCTTTTATCCCACATACAGCTCTCACCAAGCAGCCTGTGAGCGGAGCTCCCCGTCATCACACTGTCAGGCAAAAACAGGTGGGTCCCCAAATCCCTTCATCTGCACCCCAGAGAGCCACCAGCACCCATCCACATGCCCCATGCTGGAGCTCCAGGTCTGTGGGGAAACTCCAGATGAGTACTAGCTCTGGAACAAGGGGTAAATAGGAATCCAAAAGGAAGAATTGAAGGCAAGCTTATAGTAAATTCTTACAAGTAAAATGATTTTAAAAAGTCATAAGGAAAGCTGTCATTTTTAAACCTTCATCTCAGATTAAAGTTTGGTAAGAACATATTTGGAGTATTTGTGGCAGATTTGTAGCTATTGGCTCAGTGCATGGACTCAGAAGACACACACGGGTGTAAGACTTAAGTGTTCTAAATGCGCTAAGGGCCAAGTTGGTCATATTCTGATTGGTTGTGTAGAAAAAAAACAAAGATGGATAGAGAGGGGGCAAGATTTATGATGTCTTTAAAATGATTCCTGAGTGGTGCAAAGGTAAATCAGACATCTGTGCTCAGGAGTCCAAGAAAGTTTCAGTGGTTGTTCTGTTTTGGCAGAGATTGCTCTCCGGTGTAGCGGCACGGTAGTGAAGTGATTAGCACTGTTGCCTCACAGCAAGAAGATTCTGGGTTCCAACCTGCTGGTTGACTGGGGCCTTTCTGTGTGGAGTTTGCATGTTCTCATTGTGCCTGCATGGGTTTATTCTGGGTGCTCTGGTTTCCTCCCACAGTCTAAAGACATGTGCATTAGCTACTCTAAATTGCCCATAGCAGTGAATATGAGTGTGAATGGCTGTTTTCTCTCTGTGTAAGACTGTGATAGATTGGCAACTTGCCCAGGGTGTACCCCCGCCTCTCCTCCAATGTCAGCTGGGATTGGCTCCAGCTTACAACAACAACAAATTTAATTTATATAGCACCTTTCACCAACCCAAGGACACTTTACAAAGTAATGGCACTACAGAAAGAGAAGCAAATTAGCCAAAAGAAAGCATGACAGATTGGAGACACAGTAAACAAAATGACAATTTACATGAGCATAAAGATAATAGACAAGCTCAAAGCACTGAGAGAGATAGAACAGTCAGTGATCAGGAAAAGAATATCAGCAGAGAGAAAAGAGATAAAGTTTGAGATTATTTTTGAATTTGGAAAGATATGCACAATTCTGAAGACCTTGAGGGAGAGAATTTCACAGCTTGGGAATGCAACCCTAAATACCCTGGAACCCATGGTGGATAGTTTAAATTTGGGGACGGACAACAGACAAGAAGATGAAGATCTGAGACTGTAAATGGGAGAGTAGGGTTGAAGTTATGCCATTCTATATTGAGGAGCATGGTCATGGAGCGCTTTAAATGTAAGCAGAGTAATTTTATACTGGGGAAGTCATGGCCTAAAGGTTATAGAATCAAAGGGTCACTGGTTTGAGTCCCTGGACCAGCAGACATGGTTGAAGTGCCCTTGAGCAAGGCACCTAACCACCAACTGCTCCCCAGGCTGGCATTGCAGTGCTATGTCAGGGTCTTGTTGTATGTCGCTTTGGATAAGAGCACCTGCTAAATGCCTGTAATGTAATGTATACTGAATGCAATATCGAACAGGGAGCCAGTGGAGGTTCTGGAGGATAGGGGTGATGTGTGTTGAGCATTTAGTGTGGGTGAGGTCTTTGGTACCCAATGACCCGCAAAGTATAAGAGATATAGAAAATGAATGAATGCATGAATACTCTCCTGTGTCAATCAGAATGAAACTACTCAATCACAGAGTAGATCGAAGCTTTATTATGATATTGCATAAACAGCAGGTCAAAAAATCTCGATGGCTTCACTTTAGGGATAAATAAATTTATCAGGGATAAAATTAGTTCATATGTTTAAAGTCTTTAATTTTCTGTAAAGCTGCTTTGTGACAGTGTCTGTTGTTAAAGCACTATACAAATAAATTGACTTGACTTGTGTCAGAGGAAACATGCAAGTTATTGGCCTCCCTGGTTGGCAGCTGTTATGTGATGGGGCAACTGTGGATGGGAAGTGGTAATGTCTAAACTGGAAAAAATGGTCTAAAATGGGAGGAAAAGAGTTTGTTTTAGATATCCTCTAAGAAATGAATTAAATCTCATCTCATTATCTCTAGCCGCTTTATCCTTCTACAGGGTCGCAGGCAAGCTGGAGCCTATCCCAGCT
>JAODOF010000024.1:52685620-52696855 GCA_027576175.1 Sciades proops | reverse complement strand
AAGATGAACATAATTGGGATAAATGGCCCAAGCCCCTGTTATTCACAGTATGAGAGGTCTCACAAGCCTCCACAGGATTTTCTCCATTTTAATTGTTATACGGACATAAGTCTTGCAACATTTTGGATGTGCTGTGGGAAAATTGGGAGGAGGGACCTTCAACTAGTAAAAATGAAATTCAGTACATTCTCAACCTGCATACAAAAGTTCCACACCCTCATGCACCTAACCCAGGAGAATTTATGGCAGGCACAAGAACATCAAGCCTGGCTGTACAACAGGGGCACGTGCCTCAGAGAGTTCACTCCAGGAGATAAAGTACTCATGTTATTGCCCACTTTGAGCTCCAAATTAGTTGCCAAGTGGCAAGGGCCATTCGAGGTCACACAGAGAATCTGGGACATCAACTATGAGGTTAAGCAAACAGATAGGGGAGGGGCACTACAAATATACCACCTCAACCTGCTAAAACATTGGAATGGGGTCCCTGTGGCATCGGTAGGTCCAGAAAAGGCAGAGCTGGGGCCGGAGGTAAAAAAAATGTAACTACTCAAACCACTCCAGTCCCCCGTGGAGACTACCTGTCACCAGCACAACTCACAGAGGTTGCCAGGTTGCAAGAGGAATTTTCTGATGTGTTCTCCCCCCTTCCCAGATGCACCCACCTCATAAAACACCAAACTGAAACACCCCGGGGGGGGGTGGTGCATAGCTGTCCATACTGCTTACCCAAACACAAGAAAAAGGTGGTTCAGGATGAACTCAAGGCCATGCTTGAAATGGGCATAATCAAGGAGTCCCACAGTGAATGGAGCAGCCCAGTGGTCCTGGTTCCCAAGACCAATGGGTCAGTCCGGTTCTGTGTGGACTACAGAAAAGTCAACACAGTGTCGAAATTTGACATGTACTCAATGCCTCACATTGATCAGTTGCTTGATCAATTAGGCTCTGCTCACTTTTATCCGACACTGGATTTGACAAAGGGATACTGGCAGATCCCCCTGGCTCCTCTATCCCGAGAGAAAATGGCTTCACGTGGTGGACTTCCTGTTGTGTCGGCCGGGGGGCTGCTGCAGGCCAGATGGCTCCTGGCCTGTGTCATTGTGGTGGGGGTATGTGGTAGTAGGGGCATAGCCAAGCATCACTTTGTGAATGGAGGGCAAGGCCAGGGAAGATGAGTGGCAAAGTAAGTACACCTGCTGTCAGTTAATGTTGTGTCTGTGTGTTTTCCAGTGACAACAAAGAGTAGAAAAAGAGGGAGAGAGCATCTCTCTCCCAACCAGAGCACATGCTTGTGTGCGTGCGTGCGTACATGTCAAAGCTAAAACCTGAAAACTGAAAGTAAAAGAAAAACCCACGAAATAAAGTCAGTGCTGAACCTCATTTCCCACCTGATACGCTTCAGTCTTCCACCCACATCAGGGTCTTACTACAGCAATATAGAGAAGTTGACAAGAAAGTAAAAAGATTGTTGAGAGCTGACAAAAGGTCAAACATGGATGACCTTACAAAACAAGCAGAAGAAGCAGCAGAAAAAGGTGAATGAGGAAAAGTTTATAAAATAAAATGTATATGTGGCAAACATCAAAACACTAATGATGTCCCTATAAAAGACAAGCAACGGAAATTAGACAGCAAAGAAAGAGCAAAATATTTGTTGGGTAGAACATTTCCAAGAAGTATTTAATAGACCACCTCCAAATGAAGAGGCAGATATTGCAGATGCAGAAATAGATATTGATGTCATCACCACACCACCAGATAAGAATGAAATTATTTCCACCATAAAAAAACCTTTAAAAATGGAACATCTCCTGGGAAAGACAACTTGAATGCAGAGCTATTCAAAGCTAACCCAATACTTAAAGCTAACATAATTCAACCACTATTCTCTGTGATATGGAGAGAAAAGAAATTCTGGATGATTGGTCTGAAGGAGTTATAATAAGAATACCCAAAAAAGGAGCCTTGTATGACTGTGATAATGGGCATGGGATCACCCTATTATCTAGTTCAAGTAAAATTTTGGCAAAGATCATTATCAACAGAATATCGGAATCAGTAGATAAACAACTTAGAAAAGAACAAGCTGGTTTTAGTAAAGGAAGAGCGTGCAGAGACCAGATATTTACCTTGCATAACACCTTTGAGCAATGCACTGAGTGGCAAAGAGAGCCATACATAAACTTTGTAGATTTTCAAAAGGCATCTGACAGCATACACAGAGACAGCTTATGGTGCATTCTTAGAGCTTATGGAATTCCAATAGAGATTCTTCTTCATCCTTACCAAGCACTGTTGCCAGGTCGGGGTCCATGTGAACACTACTGATTCACATGTCATTAATTGGAGCATAGTTTTATGCTGGATGCCCTTCCTGCCACAACTCTCCCATTTCTGGGCTTGGGAAAGAATCATTCACACACACATTCACACCTATGGGCAATCTAGAGTAGTCAATTAGCCTGACCTGCATGTCTTTGGACTGTGCGGGAAACCGGAGCACCCAGAGGAAACCCATGCAGACACAGGGAGCAAACTCCACACAGAAAGGACCCGTCGGCCACTGGGCTCAAACCCAGAACCTTCTTGCTGTGAGGTGATAGTGCTAACCACTACACCACCATGCCACCCTGGAATTCCAATAGAGATTGTTGAAATAATTAAAAGCTCTTACACCAACTTCATTTGTAGTGTAGGAAATAGTAACATCTACTTCGACATAAGGACTGGAGTCAGACAAGGCTGTGTAATGTCTTTTCTTCAGTGTAGTCATAGACTGAGTAATGCACAAAACAACTGATGATACACCTAGAGGAATAAGATGGAACCTTTCTGCCACTCTAGAAGATCTTGCTCTTCTTTCCCATTCACACCAACACATGCAAGAAAAAACACAGTCTACACATTTTTGCCAGTCAAGTAGATCTAAAAATAACCAAAACTAAATCAGAAGTAATTACCATAAATGTAAACAATGCAACACCTATACAATGTTAATGTAGAAAACGTTCCTATCTCAGAAAAGTTTACTTACACTGGTAGTATAGTGAGTAATGATGGAGGAGCATGACTTGACATCAAAAACTGATTAAATAAAGCCCAAAATGTTTTCAGATCCCTTAACAACACATGGAAATCATCACAGTATAGTAAAAACGCCAAAGTGAAACTGTACCAGAGCTGTGTTCTATCAGCTCTTTTGTATGGCTCCAAATGCTGGAGGATGACAGAGAAAGAACTTTACAAAGTATTAACATTCCATACAAAAAAATCTTAGGCAAATATTATGAATCGTTTGGCCAAGAACCATCTCCAATGAAGACCTGTTCAGACAATCCAACAAAAAGAGCATGGGTACCATTTTGATAAGAAGATGCTGGAAGTGGATTGGTCATGTCATTTGAAGAGAAAGAGAGGACATCATCAAAACAGCACTTCATTGGACACCAGAAGGTAAGCACAAGCGTGGAAGACCCAAAAATACATGGAGATGGACAGCAGAAGGAGAGGACCAGAAGATGGGATATACCTGGGGAATAATTGAAAAGATGGCTAAAGATCACCAGAGATGGAGATCGCTGATGGCATAATGGGCAGTAAGTAAGTAAGAGTCCGAGTGTAAACAAAAGCAGGGTCAACATCACAGAAATCAGCACAGGAAAAAAAAAATGGCTTGGTATGATCAGGTACAGAGACACAGAATGATACTTCACACTGAGGGTTTGTGGGTATGGTCCTAAATAGTGTGACTGCTTGATTGTGATGTGGAACAGGTGCAACAGTAATCAGAACTTAGAAGAGGGACGGTGCTGTGGCACTAGAGAATTGTAGTCTGTGGCAGCCATGTTTCAAGGCTGCCACAAACTCAAATATCTAGTGCTATTCATGACAGAACACCCACTTTCCACAGGGCACTCACTCTGGGAATGCTTTCCTTTCTGGGACGTTAATGCTTTCTGGGTGCTGGGCATGGAATTCCTGAGTCAGGAGTGGATCTAAAATGTGGGTTCCTAACTGCACTCCTCCAGACTCATAGTCCACTAGATATTCTAGGTTGCCCTGCCTGCGATGGGAATTGGTTGTCCCTCCAATTCAAAAGGTAATGGTTGTTCTGTGGATGGTGTGTTCATGGAAGAGAGGTCCAGGAATGACAGGCTTCAGACTTGATACATGGAATGTGGGTGATAGGCAGCAGTGTTGTGGGAGTTCCAGTCTGTATGAGACCTTATTGGTCTGGTGTAGGACTCTGAAGGAGCTGATGTACACTGAGCTTTTTACATGTGTTCCTTAGTGGACACCCAGACTCTGTCTCTGGATGTGTACACTGGAGTTTCCCCTCTGTTCTTGTCAGCATTGAGCTTGTATCTACAGGACACTTGCTCAAGTCACTGGTGAATGCTCTCCCTCACCTGTTTGCTTCTCTGAAACCATGAGTTTACTGCCAAGATGTGTGTGGGTGAGTCATCCCATGGGAACAATGGGGGTTGATATCCTAGAACACATTGAAAAGGGGTGAGTTGACTGGTTGAGTGTTTAAGTGAGTTCTGAGCATATTCCACCCATGAAAGAAACTGTGATCAGTCCTTGGTGTTTTCCATGCAGAACACCCTCAGGAAGCACCCAATCTACTGGTTAGCATGTTCTACTTGGCCACTTGATGCCCAGAAGTTAGATTCACTGATACTCCTAGTTTGTCCATGAACTTGGCCCATAATCTGGATGAGAATTGGGGTCCCCAATCACTCACAATGTCTTCAGGGATCCTGTAGCACCTGAAGACATGGTTCAAGATGAGTTTGGCAGTTTCGAAAGCTGTGGGTAGGCTGGACAAGGGGATGAGTTTCAGAGCCTTGGAAAAATGATCAATGACCACCATGATAACTGTGTTGTCTTTTGATTTGGGTAGATTAGTGATGAAGTCAATTGCTATATGGGACCATGGTCTCTGAGGTGTGGGTAGTGGCATGAGCTTGGCTTAGGCACAAGTGAAACAGGAATAGACGAACTGGTTGATGTCGAACCTCATGTTCACCCACCAATGCTTTGTCCTGATGAGTTGCTATGTTCATTGACTGTTGGAATGTCCAGTGGCAGGAGACGAGTGCACCCAAGTGATGAGACAACCCCTTTATTGTGTTGGGACGAATGTAAGCCCAGGTGGACAGGCTTCAGAAGGGTTGCGAGGTTGGACTTTGCTAGTTCCTTGTCAATGTCCTAGGAGAGAGCGTTCACAAAGCACTTGGGTTGGCAGGATAGGGGTGGACTCTTGATTCAAGGTAATGGAGACATGAATTCTGGACAATGCATCAGCTTTAATATTTCTGGAGCCAGGACAGTATGAGATGGTGAATTGAAACCATGTGAAGAAGAGTGATCAATGTGCCTGATGAGGGTTCAATCGTTTAACTGTCTTGAGGTATTCAAGATTCTTATGGTCTGTGAGAATGATGAATGGATGCACGGCACACCCATTTCAACCTAAGATGCCAACAATCCAAGATTATCCCCACAAGCCTACACCTGGGTTCCACTATCAAAGGACACAGAGTAGAAAGGATCCTCCAGAAGGCCCAGAAACAGCTTCTCAGTGAGAGAGTGAGACAAGTACATTTCACCATCAATGCCCTCCAAGCTAAGACTGAACTGATGTTTGAAGAATTGACAGTACTTCTTCCCAGTGAAGTTTTGGAATAAGTCTCCAAGTTCATTGAGAAGGCATGAACCTCACAACACAACAAAGGCAAGGAATGACAGATATGCAAATTTCAAACATTGCTGTCTAAAACCACCTCATCTCACAAGACAGTAGTGCTGACTTGGAGGAAAAAATCTGACCAGGCAACACAACCTGACATCCAAGAGAAGTGGATGAAGAACTTATCAGACAGGGAACTCACCCAAAAAGAGAAGGATGTTTTATCCAAAGGACTAAACTTTGCAGTTTCACTAGAGCAGATACCAGTGGTAGATCTCATCACAGCCAAAGAGTCAGCCATCAGAAACAACAATTTTACCAACACAGAGGCGGAACAACTTAGACTGAAAGTATCAGCTGCCCTCACCAGTGCCAAAGCACCCCTCCAACCTCACTATCCAAGAAAGGAGGACTCTTACATCACTTCAAAGAGACCAGAATATCACTGTGACTCCCTCCCGAAGCATGTACAGACGCAAGTGATTTCTTTAATGGGTTTATTTGAAGTCTTCCTCTCCAAAACCATCCAAAGACCTCCACAAACCGTGAAACTAGCAATACACAGTATTACAGTTAACAGTTAGCACACTCAGTATACCCAAGTATAAAGATTCATAACGAAAATAAAGACATAAAAATACCTCATTGCCTGCATGCTATGAAAGGGAATCTGTAGGTCTTCTTATCTTCAAACTTTACAGTGTAACTTTCTTTTATGTCCTTCGACAGCGTAATGTCCAAGCTGTGCACACCATGTCTGCGTGCTTGCTCTGTCGTTAGGCAAAACGCTACAGGCCAGCAGCTCACCATAGGTTTCAAAATAAAACTACCCTTATATACTGAAAGCATGTAAAAATTACAAAATAACTTGATAATCCTTAAAATAGGTTTCTTGTACAAATTGAGATGAAATATTATGTAAATATAGAATTATAATAGCAACAGTTACACTCCCACCAAATCACACCATTCTTAATATGGGATTTCTGTAAACTTAATGACTGTTGCAAGTCAACCCTTAAACATTTAAAAATACTTTACCACTCAACACAGAATGATGAAAACATTAAGCATCAATCTACTTCAATCAATGTAACAAGCTTACGTACAGTCCTATCAAGAAAAACTGTTTTAGTTGTGGGTTTACCCTTTTCATCAAATGTGGTGTCACTATCCAGCAATCTGACTTTTCTCACTCTATCATCTGACCCTGGATAGACTTCTGCTATTCTGGCCAGCTTCCATTTGTTCCAAAATGCTTGATCATCTTGCAGAAGCACAATGTCATTCACCTTCAGGTTTCTTCCGTTCTTCTGCCACTTTTGTCTTGGTTGTAAACTCGGCAGATATTCCTTTTTCCAACTAATGCAAAATTCATTGGCCAAGTACTGAACTCTGCGCCACCTTTTTTGAAGATACAGGTCTTCTTTGACAAACTGTCCAGGTGGAGGAAGGATAATAGTGGACTTCATAGTTAGAATGTGGTTCGGAGTCAAAGGTTCGGGTACGGATGGATTATTTAAATGTTCAGTGGTAAGTGGTCGGCTATTGACAATTGCCATCACCTCATATAAGAAAGTTCTTAGAGAGGAGCCGTCCAATCTTTGTGCTGACTTGTTGAGAATGGCAGTGAGAACACTCCTAATAGTTCTGATTTGCCTCTCCCAGATGCCGCCCATGTGACTTACAGCTGGGGGATTCATTAGAAATTTGCATCCTAGAGCCTTGACTCTTTCTCCTTCTATTCCTTTCATGAGTTCTGCAAACTCTCTCCTTGCACTGATGAATTCGGTTCCTTGATCGCTTCAAAGTTGACGAACATTTCCTCTTATGGCAATGAACGCATTGATGAACGCATCAGTGGTCATGTCATCATGCATTTCTATGTTTATGGCTCTCGAACATAGACAGGTAAGTAAAAGTCCATATCTTTTAACTTCCTTTCTTCCTTCCTTTACATAGATCGGTCCGAAGCAGTCTATGCCAGTGTAGGTGAACGGAGGAGTCGTTTCCATTCTATCCTGAGGTAAGTTACCCATCTTTTGTTCTTCAGTACATCTTCTGTACTTTTGACACTTGACACATTTGAAGATGTGTGACGATACTGCGCTGCTGCTTCCCAGGACCCACCATCCGTTAGCTCGCAGTTCGTTTAAGGTCATTCCACGTCCCTGGTGATGAACCTTTTCGTGGAAGTGCTTGATGAGTAAAGCTGATACATGACAGTTCTTCGGAAGTATAGCTGGATGCTTCGTGTGGATGTAACGCTGCTCGACTTAAGCATCCTCCAACTCTTAAGACTCCTTCTTCATCCAAAATTGGACTGAACTTGTTCAGCTTACTGTACTTGGTCTTGGCTATAACTCCCCTTACTTTCAAGCTCTTTATCTCATCTGGGAATGCTTCCTCTTGAACTAGCTTAATGATAGCAATTTCTGCTTCTTTCCTTTCTTCTAAACTTGTACTCTCATTGGTTCTTTGTTTCACACCTTCGTGTTCTTTAACTCGTCATTTCAATCTGGCAACTGCTTGTACTACCCTTGACCAGTCAGAAAACTTCTCAAGGCGGTCTAGTAACGATCTGTCCTCCTTTACCTTAGTATTAAACACTAGAGCCTTGCAGGGCTCAGGATCATCTTCCTTAACTTCTCCCACCTTGCATTCTCGGACAGGTAATTCCTTTTGCCAAAGAACCTTCGGTCCAGAGAACCAATTGGATGTCTTGAGTTGCTCTGCAGTCAACCCTCGAGAGGCATGATCTGCCGGATTGTCCTCAGATGCAACATAGGCCCATTGTTCAGGCTTTGTGCTTGACTTGATTCTTTGTATGCGATTAGCTATGAACACCTGAAATCTTCTGGCATCATTGTTTATGTAGCCAAGAACCACTGTGGAATCCATCCAGAAGTATTCCTTCAGATCTTGGATTTCCAATTCATTTCGGAGCATGTCGCTGGCTCATACTGCAACTACTGCCGCACAGAGTTCCAGTCTCGGTATCGTCATAACTTTGGTTGGCGAAACTCTTGACTTTCCCATCACTAAACTGCAATGGACTTCATTGGATTCATTAACAGCTCGAAGGTAAGTACATACACCATATCCTGAGGTACTTGCATCACAGAAGTGAAGTTCATACCCCTTGATGTTGCCGAAATTTGAAGGTAAGTAGCATCTGCTAACTTCCATAGATAGATTATGTAGGTCTCTAATCCAGGACTCCTACTGAGGTCTTAAGCTTTCTGGAAGCTCCTCGTCCCAGCCGATCTTATCTCTGCACATCTGCTGGAGAATTTGTTTTCCATGGAGGATGAAAGGTGCCATGAATCCTAGCGGATCATACACAGAGGCTACAGTAGAGAGCACACCTCTTCTTGTCGATGGATTGGACTTTACTTGAACTCTGAATCTGAATGAATCAGACGTGATGCACCACTCTACTCCAAGCGCTCTCTCCATGTGAGGTAAACTCAAAGCCATGTCTTGATCTCTGGTTGTTGCACGTTCCTCTTCTGGAATGGATGCCATCATGTTCTCATCGTTGGAAACAAACTTGTGGAGTCTTAACTTGCCAGTGTAACAAAGTTCTCTTGATTCCTTGACAAGCTGAATAGCTTCCTTCTTTGTAGGAACACTTGCTAGTCCATCGTCTACGTAGAAATTTCTTTGAATGAAGCGCACTGTCTTCGCCATACTTACCTTATCCTTGAGCTGCCAGGTGTTTCAGGCCAAAGTTGGCACAGCCAGGGGATAAAGCCGCTCCAAACAGGTGGATTTTCATTCTGTAGGTGGATGGTGTGTCTTCCAAGTTACCATTCTCCCACTATAAGAATCGTAAGTAATCTTGGTCTTCAGTTTTCATGTGAAACTGATGAAACATCCTTTCAATGTCACACATCACTGCAACTAAGCCCTTTTGAAATCTGCACAGGACACCCACCAGGGTATTCGTCAGGTCAGGTCCAGTGAGCAGATGGTCATTGAGAGATGTTTCTTGGAACTTGGCTGAAGAGTCAAATACCACATGTATTTTCCCTGTTTTTTTGCTGATGATAAACTCCGTGATGCGGAATATACCAGGCCGGACTGTTTTCAATTTCTTCCTTGGGGACCTTCTCAGCATCATCACGAGAAATGATGTCGCTCATGAAGTTCACATAGTCTTTGTAATACGTTTCATTCTATCTTAGCTTATTTTCGAGACAGTGTAAGCGATGTACTGCACATATTTTATTGTTTGGTAACTTTGGTCTTTCCTCTTTAAACAGCAATGGCATTTCAAAGTGACCATCGTCTTTCTGTGTTATGTTTTCTCTCATTTTTGACAGAAACTTGAGATCATCTTGAGACACAGGATCCTCTTCTCTAGCTCTTTCTGAGAAGTCTAATTCAAGGTTCTTAATGATGTCTGAAGGAATGATTTCTTTGACTTAGGATCTGTTCACATAATGAACTTCAGTTTTAAGATTGACAGAAGAGTCAACTCTTGGCATCACTTGCCTCACTACTATGCGATGACTAATTCCGATTGCATCTCCGTATTCTACACAGGGATTCTCATGGTTGACAATACTCCATCCAAGATCTGTACGTTGTGTGTAAGGCTGATTTTCTTGGCCAGACACAACTTCTCTTGGGAGAAGGGCTCGTGAGCAGTTGTAGCCAATGAGCAGGCCTACCTCACAGTCCTGCATAGATGCTACTTCTTCTTGGAGGTGCTCTAGATGGGACCAAGCCTTTGCAGTTTCGTTAGTTGGTATGTGAGTTCTGTTGGCTGGAATAAAGTCACGAGTGTAGGTTAGTGATAAGCTGATTCTTTTGCTTGAGTAAAAGCCTCGAACTTGTATGTTCTTTACTTGTTGAGACTTTACTACGGTTGTTCTTGAGGTCATAGTAGAGAGCTTCAACTTGACTTGTTCTTTATCTGCCTCTAAAGCATCAGCTACTTCACTTAGAACAAAAGTTGTGTCACTTTGAGAATCTAATAGTGCATATACAAGCATCTCTTGTGCTGACTGAGTGGCAGACGAAAGCCAGACAGGAATTATCACAGCTGTTTGTACAGTAGCTTCATCCTGGATAACTCTAAGTGTAGTAGAAGCTGTGGCAGTTTCTTTAGGTTGTGTTGCTTGAGGTTTTGCTTTGTTCTTTTCTTGATTTTGATTATTTGACTTCTCTAAAGCTTGGCTTTGTTTAACTTGTGGTGCCTTTTGCTCTCCTTTGTCTCTTTCTTCATGCAAATAGGTAGGATGACGCTTATTACATGCATCACAAACACTCCTACTGTTGCAGCTCTTTGAGACATGACCTGACTTGAGGCACCCAAAGCATAGCTTTTCAGCTTGAACAAATTTAACTCTGTCTGACACTTCTTTCTCCACAAACTTCCTATATATGTGCAAAGTATGCCCATTCCTTTTACAGAAGACACACATTTTGACAGTCTCTTCATTAGAACTTGTGGTCTGTGTCTTTGCTTTAACATTTTGTTGTCTTTGCTGCTTTGGCTTTTCAGTTTCACCTGGCTTTAGTGATTG
>JAODOF010000024.1:52527992-52538595 GCA_027576175.1 Sciades proops | reverse complement strand
GTCCTCCTCATCTTGTGGCTGGTTCCTTTTTTTCTGAATGAGTCTTTCAGCCTTAGTTTCTACTTTGAAAGGTTGCTTTGCTTTGGGTTTGACAACTGGAATTTGCAGGTTACAGGGAGTGTTTTGACTCAGTCCACATATCCACACAGCATATTCTTCCTCACTTGAACTTTCAGAGCCTTCATGGGGAATCTCAGCCTTTGTCAGTTTTTGTGTGGTGTTCTTTCCTTTCTTCTTGTCTCTATTTTGTTCTTTCAAGTGTTTGGTGCTCTGCTGATCAACAAGGTAAGGGCAAGGTAGCAGAATATTTCTGTGTAGAGTTCTCTCTCTACCTTCTCCATCCAGAGGTTTCACAACATACACTAGACTGTTTGCTCCCCTTCTTTCTTTAACCACATGTACTTTGTTTTCCCAGTGTGCATGTATCTTTCCTGGTCCTCCTTTCTCTGATTGGTTCCTGACCAGTACATGATCTCCAGGTTCAAGAACAGAGCTCCGTACTCTCTGGTTGTAAGGTTTTTGTCCTCTTTCACCAGCTTTTCTCATGTTTTCCTGTGCAATGGTATAGGCTTCCTGCATTGACACACTCCATTTCTCAGCATATCCAGCATGAGACTGTGGATTTGCTCCTTCTCTGGGGAACATCAGGTCAATAGACAACATAAGCTCTCTCCTAAATAGCAGGAAAAAAGGCGAAAATCCTGTTGATTCATGGAAAGTGGAGTTATATGCATGCACCACTTTGTTCAAGTAGTCTTTCCAGTTAGGTTTTTGTGTCTCCTCCAGTGTCCAAAGCATACTTAACAGGGTTCTGTTAAATGCTCTGCTGGGTTAGACTGGGAATGATATGGCGTTGTCCTTGAGTGCAGTATTCCACTGTAACTTTGCAGCTTCCTAAACGGCTCATTTTCAAATTATCTTCCCTGGTCATGGTGGATTTTGGCCGGGAAGCCAAATCTTAAAATGAGGTTATCAAAGATTTTGTGTGCAGCTGTCTTGCTGGACTTACATGGTGTTGCATAAGCCTGTGCAAACTTTGTGAAGTGGTCTACTATGACAAGGTTGTATTCCACACCACCCTTGCTTCTCTTCAGGTGTAGATAATCAATGGAGATAATTTCAAAAGGTGCTGATGTTATATTTTACAGAGGTGTTCTTGTTTTTCCTGTTTGGCTTCTTGTGTTTCAAGCATCGGCACACTTTTGTCACATAATGTTCAATTTCCTTTCTCATTTTTCACCAAAATAATCTCTCTGGCTAAAGGTGTCATCCTGTCAGCTGGAATGATGGCCCAGATGGACCATTTCCTCATGTAGTTGCTGACAGAGCAGTGACTTGAACTTTTCAGGAATCACAAGTTGGGTTCAGGAGATTGTCTTCTGCCACAGGATTCCATCCTTTTCAAGATGCAGATGAGGCCGCTCCCTCAGTAGGTGTTTCACTGCTGTTGGCCCTTTGTTTATCCTTGTATCTCAGGTGCTCATTCTGTTGTTTTAGTGTGTTGACTGCTTAGCACCTCATCTTCTGTTTGAGCTGCCTGAATCTCTTCGACTGGTACTGGTTGGACTGTAGTTTCACATACAGTGTTCAACTCAGGTGGCATATCTTCATTGCATGTAATGGCTGATATCCAATCAGTGTTACCTGTGCTCTGGGCTTGCAGTCCTTTTCCAACTGCTGCAATGTCCTCTGGTCTACACTCCTCTGTGCATTCTTTCATAATTTTGTCAATTTCTGCTGGTTGATGGGAGAGGAAGTCTGCATCTCGGTTGACGTTTCCTGGTCCGTATTTCAAAGTGAAATGGAAATCTGTTAACTCTGAGACCCAGTGATGTCCCACAGCATTTAATTTGGCTGTCTTCATCACATACATCAGGGGATTATTATTGATGTATATTGTGAAGTGAGGGGCATGAAAGAGATAATCATGGAATCGCTCGGTCACAGCCCACTTGAGAGTTAAGAATTCCAGCTTCCCTGAGTGGAGCCTGTAGTTCTTCTCTATTCGGGTGAGTGTTCATGATCCGTAGCCTATCACTCTCAATACTCCTCCTTGACACTGATAAAAAAAAAAATGGCCCCAAGACTTTTCTCAGAAACATCAATATGTAACACAAATAGCTTCTCAAGATCAGGGTATGCCAATATTGGAGGATCTGACAGTGTGTCGACTAACCTGTCCAACACCTGCTGATGTTGAGCTGGCCATTCTACTGGCTGAGATGGGGGCAGCTGGGGTGAGCAACAGCTTCAACCCTTCTTTGTCTGTTTCTTTTCAGTTTTTGGGTGGCATAGCAGCTCATAGAGAGGCTTGGCAATCCTTGAGAAATCAGCGATGAATGACCTATAGCAGCCCAGGAAGCTAGCCGGACACCTCACCTCTCTAACCCTCTTAGGTCATGTTTTCTTCAGAGCTTGAACAGCCTCTACCTCTGTTGGGTTCATCCGATATCCCTTTTCTGAAATGACATGTCCCACGTAGCACACTTCTCTCTTAAAGAAGTCACTTTTTTTGTCTGAGTTTGATTCCACAGCTCTTTTGTTTTTGCAAGACTTTCCTCACATTCTCCACATGGAGGTCAAAGTCCCTACTGAAGACCAAAACATTATCAAGGTAAGGCACACACCTCATCTCTCAGGTCTCCAAGGCAGCCCTCCATGTGTCTCTGAAAAGCAGCTGGAGCATTTGTCAGCCCAAAGGCCATCCTGAGCCACTCATATAAGCCCCAGGGTGTAATGCATGGCTCTCTTTGCTGAAAAAAACCCTGATGGTATGCTTTACCTTGATCAAACACTGTGAACCATGAGTTTCCTCCAAGATTCTCTAAGAGCTCCTGGATTCTCGGGATGGGGTGTCGATCAGGGTGTGTCTTTTCATTTAGCTGTCGATAATCAATGCAGAGTCTGATGGTCGAGGCTTTTTTCCTCACAATCACAATTGGTGATGGGTAAGAAGTTGTTGACTTCTGGATCCATCCTTTGCTGAGTAGATCCTATGCGTTTTTTCCACTTCCTCATATAGGTGATAGGGGATGGTATTATACATCTTTGCCACTGGGATGTCATCCTCCAGACGAATTTTCATCTGCAGATCAGGTATGCATCCAGTGTCGCAATCATCTCTAGCAAAGATTTCACTCTCTTCCCTCAGCATCTGTCTCACTTTCTGCTGCTGCTCAGATGTTAAGTGGGAGAGGTCAATGGGTGGGTCCCAGAGTTGTTTCTCTTCATTACACTCTTTTACTGTTGTTGTCTGATACCTTTCCACCTGGTCATCCTTTTGCAAATCCCCACTTTCATTTTGTGATCCCAGTGCTGTGGGTGTGACTTTCTCCTCAAGATGCTTTACAGCATACAGCCAGCAAAATATAATTCTGTTCTGTAGCCTGATGTCATTGTCTGCGTTGTTTTCAATCACGACTGTGATAGTGGCTTTATCTTCACTGGGTAAATGTACCAGCTGCTGCTTTACCTGTAGTCCAGCAGACCACAGGACGTCTTCATTTGGTTCTAGCATTGCATACTGTTTCTTTTAAGTTGTTCTTGTTGAGTTTCCCACAGACCACTTTTATGAGTTTATGTTTGGGAATGACAACATCCTGTCTTCCTAGTCTTGCAATCTGGCTCTCTGAGATGCCCTTCTGCATTTTCAGTACTGAATATACTGCTCTTGCCTTTTTATGGCCAACATCCAGTGCTGAGCCAAGACTGTGTACAAACTTACTTGTTACTGCTCTGTTGGTAGACATGTTGGTCTGGGCTAGTTATTCAATGGCCTTAAAACCTATTATTGGTTTTGCTAGTGGGCTGGTAGTAACCAGTAAAGGCACTAACAGTTCACTGTCCTTGTTAACTGGTAGACTGAACTCTACTCCGATCCAACTTTCATAGGGCACCTCTGTTCCATTTGCAGTGGATAGATCCAGTATTTCATCATCATCCAGGAGTTCCTGCATTGGTCGAATCTGTGCATCAGGTAAGTGTGTCTCTTTCCACTTTTTATCCACAATGGACACTTGGGATCCTGAATCCTATAGGACTGTAGTCGGAATCCCTCCAAGATTGCACTGAACAAGACTCTTGTGTCTTACTAGCTTAGCTGTCCTCTCTTGCTTTCTTGAAAGTGGAGCTTGACTCATTAGTGCAGTACCATGGTTCAACTTGTCATTTGAGACCTCTATTTTACAAGTGCTGGCGGTGTTATCTTTTCTTTTTTGGCAGCCCATAGCCCAGTATTCACTACTACCACACTTGTAGCAGTGTGTGCATCTCCCCTCTGGATTTGACTTAACACAGAGCATCTTCTCTTGGTTTTGTTTAGTACTACCAGGGGCCTTTTGCTTAGCTTTGGCTGATTTGTCTTCCTCTCTCTTTGTGTTAGCTTGGTTGAGACCAGCAACATGAGTGGTGAGATTCTAAAGGGTTTCACAGATTACTTCATTACCAGCATCAAGCTTCTCAAGTATTGGGTTGGGCTTAGGGGTGTGGCTTTCATTTTACTTTGATCCACTAACCTGCTCAACTTCACTGCTTTCCTCTTCTTGAACCATGGCCACTTTCACTGCCTTTTGTTTTGTGACAGATGACAATTTACTATTATTTCTTTCTAGCTCCACACTGTAAGTGGCACTCATTTTCTCTAGCAATACTTCATCTGACATGGCTGGATCCTGCAGGTAAGGCTTGATATCTGCATGCGCAGCATCATCTTGTAACCTGGTTAATAATGACTGCAGGAACTGAGTCTGTCTGAGTTCAGGGTTATATGTCAGTCCATCTTTAGCTCGTTCAAATGCAAACTTTGTCTGAGATCCATGGTGCGGATTAGAAACTTGACAGGGGTTTCTTTTTGCTTTGGAACAGCATGGGTGGGTGAATGGTATAGTTCTGTAGCATCTTTCTCTATGAAATGAGTCCTCAGGACTTGTCTTAAAGAGGTAAGTGTGAGTTTCTGTCTGCTTTCCAAGTAGCTTTTTAGCTTGACCTCAGGTGCAATGGACTGGATGACCGCCTTTATAATTTCGCCCTCATCTTAGCCTTTTTGTAACCCATGTTCAATTTGTCTTTCCAGGCTGGTGAAATTTAGCTTGTCCTTTTGTCCAACTTCCCCAATTTGTCCAATTATTCTGAAATCTTTTCTGTACCTGGGATGCAAATTCACCTGACTTCTGGTTTGCACTGACTCACTCTCTCTCTGAGCCTGTTAAGCTGCTTGGTATCTGTGGTGATGAAGCTGGCTGACGTGTAGTACCATTTTCTGCCAACAGGGGGTGTTCCATGATGGTCTCTGGCTGCACACTCGTCTCCCCTTCATGTGCTGATACATTATCTCCACCGGCATTATCAGTCTCTCCTTTTAAGTTGTCAATAAAGTCATTAGTGGTAAAAAGCACTGACACTCCTGTTTGGCATGTGAAGAAGTGGAGAGAAGTGGTACTCCTATGGGCAAGCCTCAGTGGTAGCTTTGAGTCTGTGATTATGCTGCCAAGTTGTCACCCATTCGCCCTGCTGTGAGGGCTCTAATGCCAGAGTTGGGGGATTGCTAACTCCACCTAGGGCATCCAGACTTTCCCCTGCACAAATTACACTGCTCTCATTCTCACTAACCCTTTCTAGAATCTGGATGCACACCTCTAAAGCTGCAGTTTTCTCCATCAGAGAACTAACTAATCTGCACTCATCACAAATACAGTGATCACTAATGATGGAGGAAAAATGACGAAACATCCTGCACTCAGTACACTAAACAAGCTGAAGGTGTGCCATGATGAATGAATTTACATACCTTAATCAAAGATCTGTTGATATTAAAGCAGATCTGATGTGGATGGCCTCTACTTATGGTCTTTGCACAGGAGGAAAAAAAACTTCTGGTCTTGGCATTCTCTGAAAAACTTTAAAATGCGGAAAAAGGGAAAGTGAAAGTGTAATAAAAAAAAATACCATGTTGTCCATTAAATATTCAGTGCGCTTCTGGAACTGCTTTGTACAATAAAAGTGCTTTAAGGTAAATCCTTTCATGTAAGTGTTGGCTACTTTTGAGATTCAGACTTCCACTACACCTTTGTGTTGGTAATTGTGAGAACATCTTTGCTTCTCATTCAGTTACTTACACAAAGTTGTACACTGGAACACTTGGCTGCAGTGTATACTCAATCTCTGGTCATTGACAACTTCTTATATCCTACAATCTTCAGGAGAGACATATGTCAACAAAGAGAATTTTATGAGCTCGGTTTGACAAACAGAATGTCAAACTGAGCTCATACAAGACTTTTTTAAAAGTACTTACAAATGCTGCTACAAAGATATTCATACCCACATATTTCAAAACCTGAAACTTGCACAACAGGATCTTCCCAAAGTTGGAGAAAGGCTCAAAAAGGGCCATGTGGTCAATTGACCTGTCAAGGTTCTTAATGAACAGGTTTCCAGTGCTGGTCTCCCACATTAATGACTCCTTCTGAGACCAAAATATCTGCATGGACTGCCCCATAAGGAGTTCAAAATTGAATCATCATCATTTCCAACCATCATACAGCTGAGGGAACAAATAAATAAATTACAGCCCTTTCATTTATCAAAAAAAACAAAACAAAAGCTACTGTCATTGGTTAATTAGCTTAATCTCAAAGAGAAAAGCCTATGAGAGAAATCAAACCATTAAGTCGTATTTATTCTCAGAAAATAACTTATGAAATATCTTTTTTTTTTGCAACAAAGCCACATGTCATAAGGCACATAACTTGACCTTGTCCATGTAATAAAGCAGTAAAATAATACATAAATTACACATGTAGCATTAAGTAGGCCATGAACTCCTACAACCTTGATTTCAAAAAAGTTGGGACACTGTATAGAGCATAAATAAAAACAGAATTCAATGATTTGCAAATCTTTTTCAACATATATTCAACTGAATACAATACCAAGGCAATATATTTAAATTTCAAACTGATAAACTTTTGGGGATTTTTTTTTTTTTTTTGTAAATATACACCAATTCTGGATGTAATGCTTGCAACATGTTCCAAAAAAGTTGGGACAGGAACAACAGAAGACTGGGAAACTTGTAGAATGCACACAAAAAAAAAAAAAAAACTGTTTGGAACATTCTACAGGTAAACAGGTTAACTGGTAATTGGAAAGGCTCAGTTGTTCACAAGCAGGGATGGGGTGAGGTTTACTAGTTTGTGAAAAACTGCTTTGGCAAATAGTCCAACAGTTTAAGAACAATGAATCTCAACATACATTTGCAAGACATTTAGAAACTACACTATTGGCAATCCATAATCGCAAAAGACTCAGAGAATCCAGAGAAATCCCTGTGCATAAGCAGCAAGGCCAAAAACCAACACTGAACATCGGTGACCTTTGAGTCTTCAGGCAGCACTACATTAAATACTGACCTGAGTATATAAAGGATATTACTATACAGGCCCAGGAACACTTCAGAAAGCCACTGTTGGTAAACAATTCATCAATACCATGCAAATCAAAAACCATATGTCAACAACAGCCAGAAATACTGCCGAATTCTCTGGGCCTGAGCTCATCTGAGATGGATTGATGCAAAGTGGAAAAGTGTGCTGCTGTCTGATGAGTCCACATTTTGGATTGTTTTGGAAATCATGGATGTCTGGTCCTCCAGGCTAAAGAGGAAAAGGACCATCCAGATTGTTACCAGCAGAAAGTTCAAAAGCCAGCATCTGTTATGGTCTGGGGCTGTATTAGTTCCCATGACATGGGAAACTTGCACATCTGTGAAAGTACCATTAATACTGAAAGGTACATGCAGGTTTTGGAACATATGCTGCCATCCAGATAATGTCTTTTTCAAGGACGTCCCTGGCTATTCCACTGAGACAATGCCAAGCCACATTCTGCATATGTTACAACAGCATTACTTCATAGTACAGCCCCTCATCCATCCTGATGCCCTACTTCTGGCTGAGGTTCTCATCACTTCACTGCTGTGGAGGATGGCCCTATATGGATAGCCTAAAGATACAGTATACTTAGAAGATAGCTCTGGACACTTAATACAAACAGTTTAAATACGATGGCTTAGGACTCCAGCCATCTCGGCATATCACTACAGTGACGTGGCTAGGAAACATTACAATAGTGGTTTCCCGTTTTATTCTACTGGATTATTATAGAGGTTTTCTCCTCTTAACCACTCACATTCACACCTATGGACAACTTAGAGCCACTAATTAGCCTAACCTGCATGTCTTTGGACTGTGGAGGAAACCAGAGCACCCAGAGGAAACCCATGCAGCCACAGGGAGAACATGCAAACTCCACACAGAAAGGCCCCCATCGGCCACTGGGCTCGAACCCTGAACCTTCTTGCTGTGAGGCGCCAGAGCTAACCACTACACCACTGTGCCACCCCATATAGCCGACAAAAAAAGCAGAATTTCGATCCCTTATAGCCCAAAGTCAGTGGGACACTTATTGAATGAATTGGTTCGATTTGTACGGACAAAGAGAGGTAACTTCAAGCCGACAGGACGGTTTGGTGTCTGCTCCATACATTCTGAAAAAGATAAATTTGTGAGGCAGATTCATATAGAAAGATTTCAGCGATGTCTGGTACACGGAGCAGTTCCTACGATCTAGAAACAGAAGTCAAAAGCGCCATCCCAAAGAGCTCACCATGGCACAAGGGTCAAGCCTGTGTTTAGCCTGTTGCTTGAATGTATTAGTTGTCCTTTGTCAGATCAATAACATTCAAAGTTATTGTCTATGTGGTCAAATATAATACGTAGATAGACGATAGATAATCACTGATCTAAAAGAAAACCAAAACATGCTTACTCTGAGTCATGTCTTCATCCTTGTTGTTGTAAAGTTGTATAGACTGCTTTACAAAAGAAGGCAGTGGCGCATGTGATGTCACACACGCAGCACCGCTGAACAGTAAATCACCACAATCTAATGGCGAACAAGCTTTTAGTGATTTTTGGAACAGCAAAAAATTATTTTTCAAACCAATTTTGTATTTATTGTTGAACTTTACAACCTATTTGAGCATGTCACATACAGGAGAACCTGGGATTCTATGATGTCATGTTTGGAAGACTAGCACTTTAAACGGAACAGCTCAATGAGTAATGTAAAGCAGACAGATTGGAAGAGAGACCAGAACTAGCACGAATTTCTTTTTTTGTATGCTCAGTGTCACAAGCTCTTATCCACCATATGCCCAATTTCCATCTTCATAAAGCAATGTATTGAAAGCAAAAGGAAATGTGACTGTGCAACTTTCTATCACCCGCTATTCAAATAGCTTTAAGCCACCATGTTAAATACGTAAACAAAACTGCTTACCATCTGTTACCAATCTTCCCACGCTACCTCTTTTACATATTTATTGCTATTAGGTCTTCACACATGGTTTTAAATCAGTATGAATGAAAGAATGTAACTGGTATTCCTCTAAAAGTTTATCATTTTTCTTTTTTATTTCTTTTTGTGATTGTAACAAATATCTGCAGCGAGGAGCTCCATGAGAGAAATAATCAACCAGGTTGTCTTTGCATACTTATGATATGGTCTAAAACATAAATATCATTCATTACACTCTTTATTTAGAATAAAAAATAGACATATCAGACTCTGAATGATTGTGAAAATCTGTATATACAAAAAGGGAGTGATGCATCCTCTGTGTGTTGACAAAAATCAGAGTTAAGTGCCAACTTCCTAATAGTATTTACAATACAGTAATGTACTGCAACCATCAAATGCCAAGTTCCATAGAGAAACATTTATATCTACTCTGTGATGTTGACACACACAACTGGAGATGGAAAGAAATAAGAACAATATGTTAACAAAAACAAAAAACAGAGCATCCTGTTCCATATCCATTTCCACCGGTGATTTTTTTGTGTTATGTTATTTCAGACTGTTTCTGGGAAGCAGAACCATTCAGTGAAATAATCCCCGAGTGGAGCATCTCAGTGTCTCTGGCATATGTGGAGGCTTCGTGAGGCCTTGTTGTGATCTCCTTTCTGCATCCTGCAGCTCAGACCTTCCCCGCAGTTGCACCGCTGGAAGATCTCCAGATTGTGAGGGCCTTTCCGCTTGTGCTTCGTGCACACCTGGCCTTCTTTCAGCACTGGTTTGCATATCCTGGACCAAAAGTGACGGGCACAACACAGACCCTCCATGCAGTCTGAAGATCTCAGGCAGAGCTCTCCTTCCAGACCTGAACCAACACACAAACAAATGCACACGCACACACATCAGACTTCCTGATACACTGGGTTGATTTTTCATTCCTTTGCTTGTAATAATGGGTTTTAGTTTTACCTTTAATGTTTTGAGGTGCACCTTGAGTTGTGACTCTGGACTGCTGGACCACTGTAGCGTTCTCCTCACGCAGAGTGTTGACGGGTCCAAGCTCTTCTACTCCTTTTTGGAGAATTAGGTATGGGTTGTTTGCTTGACACACTCCTGAGGGAGACAAAAACAAAAAAGTTTTATAGCTATTAAGTTTAGGATATTATAGGATGGCGGTACGGTGGTGTAGCGGTTAGCGCTGTCGCCTCACAGCAAGAAGGTCCGGGTTCGAGCCCCGTGGCCGGCG
>JAODOF010000024.1:50698091-50708839 GCA_027576175.1 Sciades proops | reverse complement strand
GGCTGGAGTGTGGAACAGGAGATTTTGGGGGGGTAAACTAATATATTCTTTTAGCCATTTCAGTTTCTCTTAAATACTTTTAATTTCGGGGGTTTTGTTTTTGAGGTTTTTTTTTTTTTTTGGTTTCTTGGTTGGTTCAGCAATGTGCTCTGCCATTTTGTTTTTCTCTGCTCATGGTATAGGAGCTGATATCCTAGTAGTAGAGTAGCCAATTGGAGTGCGCAATTGCTTATCCGGTGAATGTGGGTTGAATAATTGTATTTAGACTTGTAACATGAGTTACATTGACCAGTTCAGATGAAAACAGTAGGTCAGAGTGGAAATCTGAGGCCCTGTCCCCACACGCACGGATATTTTTGAAGTTGTGGTTTTCAAAAAAAGGTTTTCTTCACTTGTACGGCATTTTTGAAAATAACATTTCTACATGAAAACCCAAAAATAGTTGTGATATTTCTTGCATGAACATGCCAGCTGGTTCAGTGGCGATAGTGTCGTACTATCTGTAGTTGTGAATATGGCTGCATTTATATTTTGAGCAGTGACGTGCAAGGAAGTATTTTGTTGTACTTCAGAGCATGTGACAAAGCAGCTTGATCAAAAGGCTGCCTTCATGTTGACAGGAGGTCAAAACACAGGAAAATCATGGCATTATGTTTTCACAAATATTCTTCTGTGTGTGGACAGGGCATGAATGATTGCACTACCAACTCCAAAGCATCCACTGAAGGTCTGAGGAAAACCTTAAAGGGGACAGGTTATGAAAAATTCACCTTTTCAGTGCTTCTGCACGCACATTTTGGGTATCTGGAGTGCCTATGAACCCATAAACTCTGAAATAAGACAATGCAGTCAGTTTCTTTTGGGCTGCCTGTTTCAGAAAACGTGTGCTTCAACAAGCCGTTCAGATTCAGCTCCACTTTGTCACAAGGGGAGTTCATTTAAACTATGTTTACACGGGAACGTTTTTCGTGGAAGCGACAAACTATTGTATCGTTTGGGCCTTTTGTTTACATGGCAACGGTGTTCTGAGTGACCTGAAACTAGAGAGAGAGAGAGAGAGAGAGAGAGATATAGATATAGATAGATAGATATATTTTTTTTTTAGAACGGGTTCCAGAGTGGAAAAATCTGACAACGCTGCCATTGCGTTGCTGTGTACACGCTTCCTTGTTTTGGAAAAAGATGCCGCCACCCCATCGTCACCGTCACGTGACCAGAAAACCAGAAGAACGTAGGTGTGGCATATGTATTACATCGTTTTCACCAAGCGTTCCCGTTGCCATCTGCACGCAAATATTTAGTGATCCGTTGCCTGTGTGAATGCGATATTTATTTTATTTTCCTACCCGCAAAAAAAAAACAGGTGCGTTCCCGTGTAAACGTAGCCTCAAACCAACACCCATGCTACAGTGAAAGTCAGTCACGCTTTGAGATAATAGTTTTTCCCATTCTGATGTCTGAATGTTGTGAACATTAACCGAAGCTCTTGATTTGTATCTGCATGATTTGATGCATCGTGCTACAGTCAAGGGATCGGCTGATTAGAGAACCGCATCAAACAGCAGGTGGATGGGTGTGCCTAATAAAGTGGCCGTTTTTTAAGGTATAAACAGTGCATTACATTACAGTTGTGTGTGTGTGTCAGCCCTTTGCAGAGATTGCCCAGCTGACCGACGTGCAGGAGGGGACGGTAGTGCGCTGCATTCAGAGACTGGACGAAGTCCTGAAGGAGGTTCGACAAGCGGCCCGAATTGTCGGAGATTCCGTTTTGGGCAGCAAGATGGAGAGAGCGTCACTGGCCATTCGCAGAGACATCGTGTTCACGGCATCTCTTTACACACACTGAGAGAGCGCATGCCTCAGGATGGCTGAGTGTGCGCTAGTGTGTAAAAGTGCCAGTTAATGATTGCATGAATGTCTTAACGTCCTAATTAATTCATGTGTAACAGCAAACGCACTGAAGATCAGCATGCATTGTTGAAGGAGAAATGGCTACTTTCCGTCTGTACTGATTAAAGATGGCGCCATGGAGCACTGAAGACGGATGAAGATACTAAATCATTTTAGATTTTGCAGTGGGTCCAAACATGTTTACATTTTGTGTGTAGGAGAGCAAGTCTGCTTGCATTGTTAAGAAAGCAGTAATGTCTGTCTGAGTTGGAAATCAAAGACAAAACCAATTATGGGCTGTAATTTATTGTACAGTAATAAAATCTACTGTATATAAAATGAGCAATAGTCCTCCACTCCACAGCACTACATGCCAAGTCTAGTAAAACAAAAAACGACTAGGAGTTGGGGCTCCTAATAACAAACATAAAGTGAACTTAAAAAACCTCTCGTAAGGAAATTGTTCTTAGCTTTCAATGTAAAATTATAAAACAGCACTTTCTCTCATCGTGTAGCGGATTTTCAGAACATCCTACAAAACAAGTTAATCACTGTCGCTTAACGTTATGCTTAGATCTTATTGGAGATTTCCAGGTTACTTTCATACCTGGTGAAGGTGGTGTCATACTCCTAATAATTACGGTAATAATTTCCATCACAGCAATATTCTTGGTAATAAGTACAATGAAAAAGTCCATCCGTGTATAAATTAGCTTGTCTCTGGCAGTATGGCTGTGCTTTCTGATCAGCTGTATTATTGCTGTCGGATCACAAGTACGTATAGTGTATATGTTTGCTGATTTATTTTTATTTATTTGTTTTATTCTAAAACTTTAAATGCTGCTAAATGACTGCCTTATTTACCAAATTGAGCTAGCAAGTAAGTGTAACTAGCTAATGCGCTGAGAAAATATTGGCTAGCTAGCATAGCTCCTCATCCTTCACTCAATACAAGACAAGCTGATTTCAATAAACCATTTACAAGAACGCACAAGAATTGTTTTGCACCAAAGACTGGATTGTTTCAGCATTTTTTCATTATATTCTGGGAATCCTGTACATGTACAAATGAGTCTATGCATGTTAAAATGCGATTTGTGCAGTATTCCTGCCCCAGCACCACCAGTAACCAGATATTACTTTGTGTGTTGGACTGTTCTCAGTACCTCAGTGATATTGACTGTAGCAACATGGTAGTGGTGATGGGGTTTAGAACATCTCCGTGTCGCTGCTGGGTTATGAATAGTCCATAATCAGCATTACACATGCAGGCCACTTTTTTGGTGGATTAAAAACATGTTCTAATTCCCTTCTAGCGAGTTTCATTCATTTGGTTTGATAGCATACAATATTGTTAGCATATCGCTTATTCTACGTGTATTACGTCACTCTACCCAGTGGAGAACGAGTGTTGACGATGGTTCACGATATTGCATGGTTGTCAAGACAACATGACGTCACACGTCAGAGATGTAAAACTTCCGCATTAGCAAGCAACTGTGACAATTTGTAAACAAACATGGCTGCCAGGTTTCCTTCGTGAAACATGGAAAATTTTGAAAGAGAAAGACGCGTTGAAAACCCGAAAAGAATGTATGTATAAATAATAATAATATTGGCTGGCTTTTTTTCATGGTATATCAGATATATTCCATTCAGCTACTCGTCTTCGACTCGATCAGTATCATGCTAGCTGAATGGAATATATCTGATATACCACTCAACACCAGCCATTATTATTTATTAAATATTTAGCTATCAGTGATTTTTTTTTTTTTTTTTGTCCCTAGTTAGAAAGTGCCACTTACATGAGCTCAGGTGTGGAGTTTCACATGTTCATCCCATGTCATAAGTTTCTTCTGGGTTCTCCGGTTTCCTCGTACCTTCCAAAAACATGCTTGCTCACGCTCATAAATTTGGGTACCAAACTGTACTTTTTTTTTTTTTTGTCACCAATCAACTTGGTACTATCAAGAGTACATCTTTTATACCTTTTTAAAAGTAATTTGAAGTACATAAATGGACCTTTAAGAACCACTGATGTACCTTTTTAGCGATTAACTGTAAAAGCTAATTGCATGAAAGATGCATACTAAAGGTACAAAATCGGTCCTTGTCTTTGGAAGGCGGTCGATTGATTTGGTGACTCTAATTTGCCCCAGGTGTGAATGAACCTGAGACTGTGGATACGTGGCGCCCGGGGTGGACTGGTGTCAGATCCAGGGTGTATTTCAACTTTGCACCCAGATCAGTGAATGAATTCGTAAGCTGGAAAATACTTACCAGCTCGCAAAGATGTACTAACTTGACTATTTTGGCTTGTGTTTTGGCAGCTTATCAGGAACCAAGATGGATTATTCAGCAGAGTGATAAAATATCTACCGAATATAGACAGAAAACAGATATACATGTTAATTTGGCAAATTACAGTGTGGCTATGTATAATTATCTATGGATTAAACTCTGTTTAAGGACTTTGTTTGAGCAGGAAGGCAGCACTTGACCCCATGTATACACTATATGGCCAAAAGTATGTGAACACCACTTGGTCCTCACATGCATATGTGCCCATTCTAAGACCATGGAGTTGGTCCCCTTTTGCTGTTATAACGACCTCCAGTCATCTGGAAAGGTTTTCCACTAGATTTTGGAGTGTAGCTGTAGGGATCTGTGGTTCATTCAGCCACAAGAACATTCGTACGGTCAGGTACTGATGTTTGGGGTGTCGTCGGTGTTCCAGTTTCATCCCAAAGGTGTTCTTTGGGGTTGAGTTGAATCAGGGCTCTGTGCAGGACCACTCCAACCTTAATACACCATGAGCTTGCTTTGTGCACGGGTGCATTGTCGTGCTGGAACGGATTTTGGCTTCTTAGTTCCGGTGAAGGGAAATTGTAATGCTACAGCATCCAATACAACTGTGTTTCACAGTGGTTTGGAGAAGAACTACATACAGGTGTTATGGTCAGGTGTCTACAAAAATGTCACCATGTACAGTAGCATACACTCTCCAGCTGAAGAGAGTACAGGACTTTGTCGACGTTGGATCCTGGATTAACAGTTCTGAACACGACTTTGAAGTCCGGAAAGCCAAGGCCTGTCAGGCGTGCCATCAAATGAAAAAGACATGGGAGTCATCATTGAGAAGAGAATTAAAGATCAGGCTTTTTCAGGCCATAGTAGAATCCATTCTCCTATATGGGTCAGAAACATACAGGGCGGCACGGTGGTAAAGTGGTTATCGTTGTCACCTCACAGCAAGAAGGTTCTGGGTTCAAACCTCGTGGCCGACAGGGGCCTTTCTGTGTGGAGTTTGCATGTTCTCCTTCAGGTGCTCCGGTTTCCCCCACAGTTCAAAGACATGCAGATTTGGTACAATGGGGCCACTGTAATTGGCGCAAGCTGTAGTGGTTTCCCAGCCATAATGTATGTACATATATATCTTGCTATGGCAAATTAAATAAATAAATAAATACTTCTGCAAGAAAAATCAATGTGAGTATATGTTTTATCACTTAATGTATTATCAAGCAGGACAACTCAAAACAGTTTGCATCGGTTTATAAATGTAATTCCTTAGGTGCTGCCATAAAACACAATTGTTCTTCTTTGGATGCTTTTTGGTGGTTGGCGAACAGCTTTTAACGCATTGATGCCACTTTCTGGTAGGGACTTTCTGGTGCACGTTCATTAGTCGCAAAGAAATTTGTTCAGTTCACCATTCACCAAAAATATAATATGTTCCATGAATAACACTGCCCACTGAGCACCTTTGGCATGAATTATAATGCTGACTGAGGCCTAGACCTCCTTGACATCAGTGTCTGACCTCACTAATGCTCTTGTGGAAATCTACTGGAAGCCTTTCCAGAGTAATGACAGTTATTAGAACCAGGAATCAGGAATGGGATGTTCACAAATAAAAGCACATATTGTTGTGATGGTCAGGTGTCCACAAACTTTGGCCATATAGTGTTCATGTCATATTTGAATTAAAATAATGCTCACATATTCATCAGACTTTTAATTACCATTTCTATCTCAAATGTTTTGAAAGCTCAAAGCTGACAGGGTGTGACATCTTTTTGTATATAGATCCCCCCACCCACACACACCACACACACAATTTCTATTTGATACGGACACAATAGTTTGTGTTTTCTTCATCTTTAGGCACAGCTCCCACTCCAGGATTACCGGGTTTATGGAATCACACTGTAACATCAGGAATTCCTGGATACCGAAACTACACATCAGGCTCTCCAGGAGTACACACCAAGACTCCACAAGATGGCCGTCCAGGAGTGGCGAGTGTTTCACCTATTGCTACTGGTGTACCTATTATTGGCCCTCAGGGACCAACTGGACAGCCAGGTATACAGATGTACTCTGTGTTCAATACTGCAGGCTAAGATCTAGAAATCTCTCTGAAATATGCAGAACAAGAGATGCAGTATATGCAGTACCAGTCAAAAGTTTGGACACACTCATTACTATGAATGAGTAAGCATGTCCAAACTTTTGACTGGTACTGTATGTATTATGGTATTTATTTATTTATTTATTTATTTATTATAATAGTATTCAGTAGCTATATTGATATGCCTTATCCCATGAATGAATTGAATGAATATATTTTTAACCTGTAGCATAAATGATTTATAGGACTGTGGAACATAACGACACCTCATGACGATGTTTTACCCAAAGTACTGTGTGTAGAAGACCAGTTTTCCTGCAAAAGTTTTGGCTGTGTGGATGCAACACTTGTGTGTGATGGAAGAAAGGATTGCCCAGACGGCTCAGATGAACATCGTTGTGGTACATACAGTATATTCACACAAAAAAACTCACCATGATAAAAATTGTTTACTGAAAAAGAATGTGCTCATTACAATTTTGCTAGATTTTTTTTGGTAATACAGCTAATCTCATCTGTTAGGTTCCTCCACACTCCCTCCACTAACACCAACACGTCACCCTTTGGTACCCAGTCCCTGCTCTGCCAAGCAGTTCACTTGCAGCAGTGGAGAGTGCGTGCATCTGGATAAGAAGTGTGACCTCCACAAAGACTGTGCTGATGGCTCAGACGAGAGAAACTGTGGTAGGTGTGCCATTACAATTCCCAGATCTGTTTAACGTTAAAGACAGATTTGATTGAGGCAGAAGTTAGAAAGTAGAAAGGGATGGATCACTAAGTGTTTTTTTTTTTTTTAAGACCAAATGTGCATACATGGTACTTGAGGTGTCATGAAAATTTTATTTAGGTTTTTTTTAATTGGAAATTTTACACTTTACCATACTGCATATTCAGAAATGTGTCATACAGTAAATGAACCATGAATGAACCACTTCTTTCTGTATTCATGCACAATGTAAACAAACCATGCAAAAACAATATGGCAGAGATTCCTTTGATTCAAATGACATTTCACTTGATAAATCACAAGTTAATTAACTTAATAAATGAAATAAAGTGTAATGCAACCTACCTTATATATTTAATCAAAAAGCTCAAGAGACTGGGGACTGCTGGCCTGGACTGGCTGCAAATTTTCGATTTGTGCAAAAGGGGTCCGAGGAACCGCTGGCTGTGCTGGTGCAGGTAGTGACAGGCAAGCATGTGGCCTGTAAACGCATGTAACTTGGTTGAAAAAAGCAAGGAATTTATCAGTTTTGTCCCCAAGATGATGCCTCCTGAATATGAATTCAGCAAAGTAAGAGTCATAGAGACCCTTTCTTGCGCCAGAATGAGGGAGAGACCTTTTGACAGCTCGCCATGTAGATTCAATAGTTTGTGTGTGGTTTCCAGTTTCAGAATTCACAAATTCCACCAAATGGTTGATGGTTCCATGAATATAGCCTTCCATACTGAAGCATTCATATGATTTCTAACAGTGAGAAATAATTTTGGTTCCAGGAAGTCTGAATTTCTTGATGATCGGTATTAATGTGGCAGATATTCTATCAGGAACAGTTGTCAGAAATCGTTTCCTTGATCCACGCTCAATACCACCAAAGACCCAGGCTCCCTCTACTCTCCTACCTTTGTGATATTTTTATTTTTCTGAATTTTGATTCATCAATTTCAACTATGTGTCCTGGTCCACCAATTGGCTCAGAACTTCCCTCCAAAATAACAACACACACCTCCCTGGCAAAATTATACCAGTCCACAATATTCGAGTTGGAGACAATCCTTAGTTCCCTTTGAACAAATTGTTCTGAACAGCGGTATACCCAATAATAGGTAAGTTTTACAATCTGCACAATATCCAGGTGAGAATCAGCAAACCAGCTTCCTTTACGAATGGACACTTTGTGATGACAGGAGCGACAGCACCACACTAGCCCGTCCTTTGTGTAACTTTTGTCTTTGATTAGAAGCAAACTTCCTGCACCACACTTAACACAATCATCACCACAAAAGTCCCCCAGTAATCTTCTATCCCTTAACCATCCACGTAATCCTTCCTGAGTAGAACAAATTTGGAAAATATCATCGTAAATCAAGGGAGGCTCATGGGCCGCCATCACAGAAATGACAGGCTCCGAGCACACAAGCAGCTGGGAACACATGTACACATTCCATATGTCATAATGTACGGGGTAATGTTTGGGTCAGCAAAAGTAGTTCAGTAAAATTAGGTCAATATTTCAATCACGATTTTCTTCAGTAATATCTATTGTATTGAAGCGATTGTTTCATTTTCAGTTATTACTTAGTAATAACATACGTTTGAGTGTTCTTTCAGATTATGCACCTAACTTTGCTTTATCTCTTACTGTTTTCGTTTTGACACCAGCTAAACAGTTCCTTCACCCTTCATTATATATAACATAATTCCAGCGGTACGGTAAAGTGTAAAATTTTCGTTTATGTTGGTTGCTGCTGTGTGTAGCTAGCAAAACACCTCATGCTATGTTTTTTATATTTAAAATACTATGACCTTTACACTGTTTCAGCAAGTGTGGACTATAAAAATAAACCCAGACTGCCATGAACTGCACCTTGAATTGATTCATAGGCCCGGCAGAACAGGAAAGGAAGTGTTCATTTGTCAGTGCTCAGTCAATTTCCCAGCATGCTCACTTCAATGCTTCATGCTCACTGCATCTCGGAGAAATTAGTAGAAAGTTGGCCTTTTGTCATAGCACACATGATTTTGTCTTGTTCAGCATCTTGTTTGTGCTTTTCTTTGTTACCTACTTTGCTTGAAATAGTCAGAATGGTGGAAAATAATTTATTGTAAAAAACACTGGGTAACTGTTTTACACACTATACTTTGATGTAGTTTTAAAAATGCAACCCTTGAATATACACTTGTGCTAGCAATCTGTGACCTCATTTCAGTCATTTAGCTCATCAGTTTTTGGTTTTTTTTTTTTTTTCAGTTAGATCCTTCCTAATATAACTCACCTTTTTGGTTTGTGACAGATTACTAATTAATGTACAATAACTTTGAACAATAAAAAGAACAACTTTTTAGATGATTTATTTTTAGGTGATGTCAAAAATACTGTATAAATAAAGGTGGTGTAGTGGTTAGCACTGTTGCCTCACAGGAAGAATGATCTGGGTTCAAGCCCAGTGGCTGATGGGGGCCTTTCTGTGTGGAGTTTGCATGTTCTCCCCGTGTCCGCGTGGGTTTCCTCCGGGTGCTCCAGTTTCCCCATAAACATGCAGGTTAGGTTAATTGGTGGCTCTAAATTGACCATAGGTGTGAATGTGAGTATGAATGATTGTTTGTCTCTATGTATCAGCCCTATGATGACTTGGCAACTTGTCCAGGGTGTACCCCACCTCTCGCCCATAGTCAGCTGGGATTGGCTCCAGCTTGCCCACGACCCTGCACAGGATAAGCGGTTATGGATAATGGATGGATGGATGGTTTGAGGAACATGACAAAGAGTTTAAGGTGTTGACTTGGCCTCCAAATTCCCCAGATCTCAATCCAGTTGAGCATCTGTGGGATGTGCTGGATAAATGAGTCCAATCCATGGAGGCTTCACCTTGCAACCTACAGGACTTAAAGAACTTGCTGCTAACGTCTTGGTGCCAGATACCACAGACCATACCTAGAGGTGTCAGAGCTGTTTTAGTGGCACAAGGGACTACACATTATTAGTCAGGTGGTTTTAATGTGATGGCTGATCAGTGTATATACAGTACAAAGATTCAGTTCAGATGTAACTGGAGCATCAAGTAGACAGCAATTATTATTTCAGATGTGCTCATCTGTGAAGTTTCGTCTCTTTCCTCTTATTTTATTTTCTTATCTACTGCCTCTTAACTTGTCACAAAAATATGTGATAGAAATAGGATATCATGGTCTTTTATTCTCATGTGGTAGCTGTTTAGGTAATCAAAATGTTCAGCAACATGAAAAGACGTCTGAAAGATGTTTGGACATCATTAGTCTCTCAGATCACCATATCCTGTCTTCCTCTTGTGAATCGTGTGAAAATAACAATTCCAAAGTCAACCTGGGATTTTATTCCATTTTCAGAGTCTCGGAAGTCTGGCATGTTGTCATTTTAAGTGTTGAAGTGTATGAGATCTATCTGGCAACTTTGTCTCCTTTTTCTCTGTCTTTCAGGCATCTAAAAGTCAAAGTATCGCTTCTCCCAGGTATGAAGAATTATGGCAATATAATGATGTCAGAATTTTTTTTTTAATGGTAAATAATTGCAGATGTTCTATTTGTTTTAAAGCCGTGACAGTGTGGATCGCGTGATGGAGAACGTCATGGAGAGCCAGTATGATTTTGACCTGATCTACATCCCCGAGAGGATCATCTCTGTCTTTTTTATATCTGACCTGGATGGCCATCGTTATCACAGAAACCTGAAGGAAGTGG
>JAODOF010000024.1:50251068-50262719 GCA_027576175.1 Sciades proops | reverse complement strand
GGAGAACATGCAAACTCCACACAGAAAGGCCCTTGCCGGCCGCTGGGTTCGAACCCAGAACCTTCTTGCTGTGAGGTGACTATGCTAACCACTACACCACCGTGCCGCCCATAAATTATACTAAGCTCTTAGTGTAATAGGCTGCTCATTCTTGCACCACAGGTTTATATATCTGAGCTTTAAGAAATGATCAAAGATACAGTGCTGTGCAAAAGTCTTAGGCAAAAATCTTATAAAATAGACATCTAAACTTTGTTATAGATTTCTGTTTTATGACTTCTGCATTATCAACTCAGTACAGAAAACATTTTAGAGTCCCAAACATTCAGTTTCCAGCACAAAATTAAATGTTACAGGGAAAAAAAAAATGTTTGTATCTGAGCAGCATGTTACATAAGAACCCACTTTTCAGATTAAAAAAGAAAACATAATGAAGGCTGCTGGGTTTTGGTGCAAAATGACGAAGCGAGTGTGACAAAGTGTCCAGAAGAACTGTGGCTGGTTCTGTAAGATGCTCAGTAAAACCCACAGCTAATTTCCTTATAAAACTGCACTCACTGTACCTGAGACTACTATATTTTTAAAGCAAAGGGTCGTCTCACACCAAATAGTGACTTTGTGTCATTTATTATGGCCTACTGATTACTGTTTATAGTATTTTTTTAATGTTGAAACATTTTATTTCATTACTTTTAAGCCATTTTTTTGTTGACAGCATTTCTTTACCTGTGCCTAAGACTTTTGCACAGTACTGTATTACATTACACCATGGGGAAAACTTATCCCTTCTATAGCTGCAAACCTGATCAGGATAAAGATGAATGAATGAATGAATGAATGAATGAATGGTAATGCAGTAACATTGATGAACAGTAGGGGGTAGTATATTTAAGGAAAACTGGCCTAGAGGAAACTTTCTCTCTCTCTCTCTCACTCTCTCTCTCTCACACACACACACACACACATTAAACAGATGTAACTGTGACTCATCAAAATTGTTGGATTGTTGTATATGTCCCCTTGTTCCTCTCCTCCTCATCCTCCTCCTCCTCATCGTCTTCATCTCATTTCATGAGCAAATGGACATAATGAGCTCCTTTCTATTAGGAAATGCGATTTAGGGTGCTCAGCTGTGTTTGGATCCAATTTGACCAAAGTTGGAGTTTCTGAACCTTGATGAGAATAGCAGTGGTCGGAAAAAAAAGAGAGCTTGAGGGAAAAATTAAAAAAAAAAAAAAGAAGAAGAAGCAGATGATGGTGATGAAGAAAACTCTTTGGTTGGTATCACAGTCAGCATTTTTAGAAGAATACCTATTAGACTGTTAACAACTAATAACTCTGTCTGATTGCGTTTGAAGAACTAAGCTGATTGCCTTTGCGCAGCCTCTGATTGCAAACCACAGTTAAAGGTTCAGTGTAGTTCACAGGTAATATATTTCTCTCTACTCATCCCTCACTCTCAAGCAGTGAGCTACTTCAACTTTCATCCTATGTCCTTTCCTAAGGTCAGCTTAGAAATATTTAACAAATGAAAGCAGATCAAGGGATTGGATGTTAATATCAGAGCAGTCTCCATGCTTTTGCTGTCAACTGACAAATCGTGGGCCAACAGCAACCCTATACATCAACATGCAGCTGATGGGATGTCATTGCCGGTTCAGGGGAAGTTTGGAAGGATGACATGCTCTGTGTGTCAGGAAATGCTAGATCAGGGCTTCTGTCTCTTTTCGCCCAAGGTCTATCTGGCCACTCAGAGATGATGGACGGGCGCTGATAGATATACAGCTGGAGCCATTACACTGGAAATATCCTTGAACTGCATCACAATCCCAGGCAGAAAGAGAAAATGTGCCAGTATGAAAGCTAATCCCCAGCCTCAACGGCCATGCAGAGGATCTCCCTGCAGACAGCGTTCTCCTCGCATCAGTCAACACAGATGCAAAACCCATGCCAGTTATTCAATGAGATGTGAGGCACAGCAAGTCTGAGAGCTTAGAGCCAAATGTACAAACGTATTGCAGTCTGTTTCAAAGATATGCTTCACCATGACATGAATTCATGAATATTGCTTATTCATTGTGTTCAGTTCAAGTCAAAATGACCATATTAATGTCACAAAAGTCATATTACAAGGTAACATACAGGATATATATCACATAGATTATGTTCAAGTCAACTGAGAGTACCAAAGTGAAGTACATCTGGGACCGGTGTGTTTAAATATGAAACAAAATGGCTCACATTCCTTCCATTTTGTATTGCTACTTACTATACCACAGCAGTGTTGAAGTCTTTGTTTGCAATAGACGTCACTTCTGGTAGTGATCCACAGTGTTGTAGTCGAGTCACTAAACCTCAAATCTGAGTTCAGTCTCGAGTCCCCAGTGTTCAAGTCCGAGTCAAGTCCAAGTCATTTAAGAAAATGTTGAGTCGAGTCTGAGTCAAGTCCAAGAACAAGACTCCAACTGCACCATTTGACGGTGGCTGTTGGTGCCTTTATATGAAACCGTCTCTGCTGCTGTGTTGGACTAACATTACTGCTCGACTGCTCCATTTTAGTTAATAGGCTACAGCTTGTTCATCAGTCAGCAAGCCCCACTATCAACAGAGCAATGAACAATTCGTGTCACTTACTTCTCTGGGTGGAGTCTTTCCAAATGATGATTGAAGTTTGAGGTCATCCCCGTCGTCTCCTCGATAGTTCTTCTACATATGAAACTGCAGTGCATTATTTCCCACTGCATGAGAAGTCTGTATAAGTAAAGTGGACAATCCTAGGGGCTTCTCTCCAGGCATTTTAGCACCATTAAGGTTAGTTTGTTCCTGAACATGTCATATGAACAGGTGAATGTGCATTCTCTTGCACGAAATTAGTATAAAAATGAATGTAGATATAAATATCTTATGCCAAATTATTATGGCATGTGACAAAAAATAAAGAAAAAAATCCAAGTCCTCGTCTCCAATTTACAAGTCTAATTGCAGTTAATGCACGAGTCCAAGTCCAAGTCCAAGTCATTAGTGCTCAAGTCCAAGTCAAGTCACGAGTCCTTAAAATTCGGGCATGAGTCGGACTCGAGTACTACGAGCCTGCTGGAGAGTATAATGCTGTTTGAATGTAAATTCATATTTTGAGCTTGAAAATCTGATCATAAATTAAACTTTTCGATGAATGATAATGACTGAAATTGAGTAGCTGAGAGTTTTAACTGTGTAATCTGCGTCATTCTGGACCACACTTGTAGCTTATACAACAATGGTGTTGATTTGTTCTGTTCAGTATTGATTAATTTCCTCTAACAGCAGCCTAGACAGTAGTTTTGGCTCCAAAGCAAGCTATAAGTTTATTCTTAAAGAGCTCATTCTAATATGTACTCTTTTCTATGCTAACATGGACATGTACGGTAGATGCTCCACATGAACGGATTTTAAAATGTGTGTATTTGTTGATTTGTTCATACTTTCTGTCAGGAAATGTTTGTTTAGCATTTTAGGAGGGTGTTTCTAGTGTCAGTATTTTGTAACAGTCAGTAGTAAAGCTGTTTTTTTGTTTTTGTTTTTTTTACATGGAGAAGTTTTCAGGATGGAGTGCTTTCCGGAGTTTCGCAATAATAAATATAACTACAAAAGCATGACGTGATGAGTTTTAATAAATTAAAAATAGTTCCTTAGACAATTTGCTGTCATGGAGGAGCAAGAAAATATTTCTGTGCATGCTCTTAGTGAATAATAATCAACTTCAGGGTGGCAACAGAAACCTCTGCTTTACACTGGGCCGCATCACACCAACCTGTTGTTGATTATTTTTCCATAACAGTATACCCTGTTTTGTTTTATTCGGTATGTTTAAAGCATTTTAATTGCTTTGAGATTATCCAGGGTTTCTGACCTTTTTTTTTTCTTCAAACCGAATTTGTTCAGCTATGTTTCCATAATGTTTAGGTTTGAACTATTGCACTCTGCCTCAGCGTTTTGAAATGTTTGTCATTCTTGAAGTGACCTATTCAGCTACCTTAATGCATCTGTATGTCTGTTTAATACCACTCAGTGTCTCTCACTCTTTTCGGACTCTGATGCGCATGTACATTCAGTTCTTATAAAAAGCCCTCATCTGTTCCGGTCAGCAGTGAGCCGAGGCTAAACAATGACCATAATGGGGAATATTCAGAGCCTGTGTGAATTATCATCTCTGAGACAAATTGCTTTTTTTATGGCCGCCCCCTTTTCCTCGAGGAAAAGTTATGTCGACAATTTCCAGTGAGGTGGTCGATCTTGCTACACAAGTCACTGAGGGGAGAACAGAGAGAACAAGTGAGAGAGAGAGAGAGAGAGAGAGAGATCACAAAAGCAGCCTTCATCCATCACTTTTATAAACAGTGCCCTTATGCCCTTGAACACAGCAACCAGTGACTGTGGATGTATAAATCAAGATAGTGTCCCCTCCTACAATTTAAATAGTGTCCCCTCCCAACGCAGAAGCCTGTTCCTGCGCTCATGCTGCTGTTTGAAAAAAGAACCTCTGTGACCCAGGACCATCCATTAAAGGGTGTGCGATACATAATCCTAGTGGTTTAGTCACGTGATCAGCATATTTGGACAGAAATTCATGCTTTTCTGCACAATGCAAATGTGACTAGAGGGAATAAGTGGTTTAGCAATGGAATGGCAGAAAATTACTAAATATGTGTCTTCCTGATATACAGTACCAGTCAAAAGTTTGGACACACCTTCTAAATTAATGTTTTTCTTCATTTTTTATGAATTAAAAGTCATTTCATGTCTTAAAGTAATGATGGATGTTGTTTCTATTTACTTAGTTGAGCGGTTCTTGACATAATATGGATTACTACAGTTGTGGAACAGGGCTATTTACTGTATTTTTATTATTTATTATTTACTGTTTTATGGTGCCAAGTGCATTAAGAAGGCAATAAATTGCACGAATTAACTTTCACGAGGTACAGCTGTTAATTGAAAAGCGTTCCAGGTGACTACCTCATGAAGCTGGTTAAGATAATGCCAATAGTGTGTGAAGCGTCACTTTGAAGAATCTAAAATATCAAATATATTTTGTTGGGTTTTTTTAAACACTTTTTTGTTTCCCACATAATTCCATATATGTTCAATATGTTATTTCATAGTATTGATGTCTTCAGTATTGCTCTACAATGTAGAAAATAGTCAAAATACAGAACCATCTATAAATGAGTAGATGTGTCCAAACTTTTGACTGGTACTGTATTTATAGCAAACTTCAACCTTATTCTCAGTGGCATGCTTCTCCTTCTCCACTTTGGCCAGAGTAAGTTCCAGATCATCAATATCTTTCTTCAGTTCAGAGCACTCATCCTCCAGCTTTCTCTTCTTAGCTGTCAGCTCAGAATTCATTTCCTCTTCGTCCTCCAGTCTTTCGGTCAACTCTTTGCATTTTGCTTCAAGTTGGATCTTGTTCTTAATCAGACCTTCACATCGCTCCTCAGCATCGCATAGATTATCTTGCTCCTGTTTTGGGGGAAAAAATGAAAGTAATTTTTTTTTTTTAAATTCTGGTCTCTCAGAGGAAAAAAAAAAAAAAAGCCAGATGCATTATATCCACATTTTTCAAATCATAAACTCACAGCCTGGACTTGGAGCTGCAGGTCATTTTTCTCTTGGAGAAGTGTGACCATTTTCTCCTCAAGTTCTTTTCTGCGGGCTTCAGATTTAGCATAAGCCTCTTTTAGTTTCAGGAATTCTTCCTTCATGTTGGCCATCTCTTTCTCTGCTTCAGCTGACCTTAACAGGGGTTTAATCTTGAAGTATAGTTTCATCCAGGGCCAATTCTTGACACCCATGAAAGCACGGACATTCCACTGGATCACAAGCAAGGCATCCCTACAATTCATGGAATGTTAATGTATTTTTTGAAGTTATGGAAAATGCCTTGAGAATTATTAACACAATGTAGAGTCTTACCTGCGTTCAACCATCTTCTGGAACTCAACTCTTGAGAGAAGACCCCGAGCACAAGCCTGAAAACGAGTGATGATTAGGGCAAGACGATCATCTCTCATCTCTTCAAGGAGACCCAGGAGACCAGCCTTGAAGAACACCTTGAATAACAACATATAATATCTCAGTATGCATACTAAATTTTATTTACTGTGAAATAACTTTAGCTTTCCGGTAGTAATGCAAAACTAATATGATTCATAGTATTGAACCTTAGTGTGTCCAAACTTGTACTGATTATGGTCAATGTCCAATGAAGCCAACAGTTTCTCAGCTCCCTTCCTACTGTCAATGAACTGCCCTTCAGGAATAGCAGCAGGATTCAAAATACGATATCTGCAAATAAATTATTGAAGAAAGAAATATTTAGGTATTTAAGAAGACTATGGTTTAATGCACAAATATTATGGTTATTATTGGGAAATTAATTTCTTTTACTTGAAAATTGCAGATGTAATCATGCCCAAAGATATAAATTGATTGGTGTTGACACCTACAAAAAGTATCCAGCTTTTTTTCTCTTTTGGAGTATTTATAAGCTGGGTTGTACAATCCCCACAAAAATTATTGGAATGGGAAGGCCAATTCTTTTGTTTTTGCAATACACTGAAGACACTTGGCTTAGATCAGATGATGATGATAGATGATTCATCAGAGTTTCTGAACGTGGCACCTTTCATCCAATTCCTCCGTGAGAATTAGTATAGGAATAGAGAGTCAAAGTCCCTTCCCACGCCATGTGGCGCATAGGGTGGTGCCAATCTCCGTTTCCGTAGCCCTCGGCCTCTTGCCTATTACATAGCTAGGGTTACAGTGGGGGGATAGTCCTCTGGTAACCGCAAGAGTTTGACTCCCCACTTGCATCTGTATTGCAGCGTGGCTTGCCAGATGGCAGTAGGTACCATTTTTATGATGGTCTTTGGTATGACCCGACCGTGAGTAGAACTCGCGACCTCCCGATCGAGAGGCGGACATGCTAATCACTAGGTTACACTGTACCCCAGGCCTCTGAGCCCGATATCAGTGCCTGACCTCACTAATGCTCTGGTGGCTGAATGGGCAAATCTCCATAGCTACATTACAAAATCTAGTGGAAAGTCTTCCCAGAAGACTGGTGGCTATGATAGCAACAAAAGGGGGACCAATGATGGAATGGGATATTCAGCTTTCAAATATGGGTATGAAGGTCTGGTGTTCACCTGCTTTCAGTCATATATTGTATTTAATATTGATTTTTTTTTTTTATGTAAGTACAGTTCCAAAACTATTGTGGTTACATCCACCTGTCAGACAGTGGCGCTGGACTTAAGAATCACTATATCAATATAACGAGTCAATATTGTGTATGAATAAAGTCCAGGGTCAGTTTTGTGCATCACTGAGACATATCTCTGATTTAAGAAAATGCCATCCCATGTGTGAAACTCTTGAGTAACATCTGAACAGAGCTTAATTCTGTAGTTCCATCTAACATCTGCATACTGATGAGTACAATATTTGTATTAAATCTTCACAAAATAACTCATAATAATAATTTTCTAGCTTTGGGTAATAGTAATGTATTAAATATTGTTCATTAATACAGCTTTCTGTATTTTAAAGCGTTACCACTGATTTTACATCTAGTGATTTCTTAAAAAGCATGTATTGTGTCATTGTTATGAAGCAAAACATTTATACAGATATTATGACAGTATTGTTTTGAAATTAACTGTCATAATATCTACAAACCCCACTTCCACAAAAATTGGGATATTTTCCAAAGTGCAATAAAAATAAAAATCTGTGATTTTTTTTTTAATTCACGTGAACCTTTGTTTAACAGACAAAAGTACAAAGAAAAGATTTTCAATAGTTTTACTGACCAATTTAATTGTATTTTGTAAATAAAACGAAGTTAGAATTTGATGCCTGCAACACACTCAAAGTTAGGACAGACACATTCTTACCATTGTGTTACTTCACCTTTTCTTTAAATACCACTTTTTAAGCATAAGGAAACTGAGGATATTAAGTGTTGTAGTTTTTCAGTTGGAAGTTTTGTCGATTCTTGCTTGATACAAGACTTCAGCTGCTCAGCAGTCTGTGGTCACTGTTGTCCAATTCTCCTCTTCATCATGCACCATACATTCTCAATAGGAGACAGATCTGGGCTGGCAGCAGGCCACTCAAGCACATGCATTCTGTGTCTACGAAGCCACACTGTTGTAGCCTGTGCAGAATGAGGCCTGGCATTGTCCTGCTGAAATAAGCATGGACTTCTGGGGAAGAGATGTTGCCTTTATGGCAACATATGTCTCTCTAAAATCCTAATATATGCTTACGCGTCAGTGGTACCTTCATACACATGTAACTCACTGATGCCATGGGCACTGATGCCCCCCATTCCATCACAGATGCTGGCTTTTCCATCTTTCTCTGATAACAAACTGGATGGTCATGTTCACCTTTGGCACTGAGAACCCAATGTTTGGTTTTCCTGAAAACAAACTGAAAAGTGGACTCATTTGACCACAGCACGTATTTCCACTGTCTTTCAGTCCATCTGAGATGAGTTCAGGCCCAGAGAAATCAGCAGCATTTCTGCATAGAATTGATGAATGGCTTCCTCTTTGCATAATACAGTTTCAGGTTGCATTTCTGGATGCAGCCGCAGACTGTATTAAATGACAACAGTTTTCCAAAGTACTCCCGAGCCCATGGGGCTATATTTGTCACATGAGCATGACGGTTTCTCATGCAGTGCCACCTGAGGGATTGAAGGTCACACAGGTTCAACAGCGCTTTCCAACCTTGCCCACTACGCAATGAGATGTCTCCAGATTCCCTGAATCTTTTCACAATATACTGTAGATTTTGAAAGACCTAAATTCTCTACAATCTTGCATTGAGAAATGTTCTTTTTGATTTGGTTAACAATTCTCTCATGAATTTTGGAACAAAGGAGTGAGCTACAACCCATTCTTACTTTCAAAGACTGATCCTTTGGTACTGCTCCTTTTATATCCAATCATGTTACTGTAGCGCCTCTCTAGCATGTACTGACTAATGTAAGAGGTGGCTAACCTGTGTTCTTTAAAATATATATAGCTTGGGGTTTCACTTATCAACTTAGTGTCAACCTAATGTGTGTAGAACTACTCTCTTTTTAATTAACACTTTTACCCTTTACACCTTTAAACTTAGTATTCAATGTTACTACTGCATGAATTCCCCAAATAAAATATGCACATATGCACCAAAACAAAGTTTAACTATTTACTTAAAAATAGATTTACATATATACATTCAAGCAATATGCTTCAAAACACAAAATATTCTTTTTTCTCTTCAGTTCAGTTCTTTCAAGATAGTTCAGTTCGCTTTCAATTTCAATTCAACAAAAAAGAAGTTTCACTTCAGTAGCGATAGCAAAAATAAAACCCCTAGGCTAAACCTTATCCTAAACCTGGCAGTTTATAAACCTAAACTGAAATATTACCAAATAAATGAAAACGAAAAGGGTACCCAACCAAAGCAATGTGCCAGTTAGAGAGAGATGCAGGCCTGTAGCGGGGCTTGGGAGCGGAGAGACCTAAAACAACATGGCCACTTCACGCCGTGGCGCAAGAAATAAAACTCACTGCTGCTGTCGCTGTCAGCCTCTCGGTAGCCTCGCAGCACTGGCGGTGCTGGGGTTAACAGGCGTCGTCGTCACAGCCAAACGAATGTGTCTCCGAGGATCGGAATCCATTGGTTTGAACACTGAAGTAGGGCCGGGCAGGCCACTCGCTTGCACAGTCCAAGTAGAAACTCCAATGAGCTAAGTCGGGTTGACTAGCACTCACGGTATCCTCGCGGGAAACTTTTAGCCAAAGTATTCCATATAAATCACGTGTAATACTACTATGCTCAGGCAGAATGTCCATACGCGACTCACTGTCCATTTGTCACTAAACATTTACCCTTACATACATAAAATTAGCTTTTTGCCAACTCTACAGTTCACCAGTGTCACTGCGTAACTGCCTACTCATCTCTCGTTCTCTCCCGCTCGCTCTTCTCCTCACTACCACCACTTCCTGTTCCTTCTCGACCTCCAACCCCAACTCTGTTTGGCCAACATAACAGATAAGTGCTTTACAAACTTAATTCTTTTCAGATGTACACATTGTTATTATGTTAAAACTTTCACATTTTAAAAAAGTCAATAAACAAAATAAAAATAAAAGTATCACTTAGGAATGCAATAACCCCAAATTCCCACAGGGCTACAAAAAAAGCCTTTCTGAACATGTTGCCGATTCCTGCTGCTGTGTTAAGAGACTGATTCTAAATTTAAAATTCAAATCTCCTTTACAAAAAGGAGCAATTATGTATTCCTATATACATATAGTATGTGTATACGTGTGTTAGTGTTTGCCCACATAGTGCATGTGTTTATCTGGAAAGGATTCAGAGCGGTCCTGCTCTGGTATGCATTTGTTGTTTGACATCGAATGAATGTGTAGCTCGGTTAATTAGCAGGGCTGCTGGGCTGCACAGGGGGGAGGGTAGAGCCTCTGTCTCAGCAGAGCACAACCTCGACACGTCTCAGCGCACATCAGCTTGTTTTGATAAGGGACTTTCTGAATTAGCGCAGCTCCTTATGGACCACTTTCCCTGCGCTGTAGCAGCCAGCCCCACTCATTATTCATCCTGCTGGAGGAGACCAAAAAACAAAAGTGCAGCAATGAGCAGCATTAGCACATAGTCATCCACATGTCTGCTCCACATATGAAACAGCCTCATCCCTTATTATTCTTTTTTTGTGCGAGCCAGCATATTTTTCAGACCATGCACAACAAAGCAATGGAGAACGATGAATACAGACGCACATATTCAGATAGGCCTCTGACTGTACTGATTCTTGCTGTGCCTGAACACCGATTCCTCACTCCTCAGCTACATGGGCTCATTTAATTTAATTGTGAGCAATTAGGAGCCCCAACCCCAGCAAATATATTCATTTCCTCTAAATAGGTGTTTACGGTTTGACACCTTCCCTTGTCTGGGAGATCAGAGACATTTTACATTATACAGCACATTTCCAGTGTCCTGTCAAACTTCAGCAGGAAGCTGCATCACACACACACACACACACACATCGATACTTTCACTAATTCCAATCTATTGCTAAACATATTGATAGCAGAGAGTGATGGGAAAGCTACTTTAAAGTGCTAAGCTACAAGTTCCTATAAAATATAGCTGAAACACATTAAAGCGTATCCTACAGAGAAATATAGCCACGACATGACAGGCTACATGCTTTAAGTAGCTTAAAGGAGATATGCAGAACCTTTATTTTTAAATACATTTCTGAGTGGATAGTATCTCCATCCTTGACTCGTGTATGCTGCATAAATGGGAGTAAAAAATATATATATATTTGAGAGTTAAAATCAACCGCAAAGTTGGCATTCAAGTTGCCCCGCTGAGCCAGCCAGCCCTGAGTGCATGACATCACTGCGGGAACCAGTTTTAAGGCCGAGGCCTTTTAGAGCTATAGACCAAAGTCATATAAATAAAAATTTATGGTGAAAATAAGAAATACTGTTACCAATTTGCTCAACTAAGACTGATTTGACTTCACTGATTGTGGGTTGACTCTCATTAAAACAGGATAGGTGTTATAACTT
>JAODOF010000024.1:49854636-49866918 GCA_027576175.1 Sciades proops | reverse complement strand
CAGAGGACTAGCCCCCCACTGTAACCCTAGCTATGTAATAGGCGAGAGGCCGAGGGCTATGGAAACGGAGATCGGCGGCACCCTATGCGCCACATGGCGTGGGAAGGACTTTGATTTGATTTATTTTTACTTACATCAGTAGCCATCAGCTCATCAGAATCATTAATAGAGGCTACTTGAGTCTCTCCTTGGGAGATGTAGGAGTAATCATAAGGGTTAGCCGTAATAAGCAGCATTTCTGTCAAAGATGAAAAAAGAAAGACAGACATTTTTGGAATAGTTACGTATACATAGAGTATGTGGACTGGACTGCAGAGAATGCATTATTAATATTGATCATTTTTGCTGACCTAGCAGCTCAGGTTTCTTCTGAGACAAGATCTGATAGAAGATATGGTAATCTCTCTCAGCCCTGAGCTGGAAAGTCACACGGGACTTCTCTAGAAGATCTGTATCAGCCAGAATAACAAGACAAACAGGGACCGAATTATTATGCTCATATTAAAAAATCAGATAGAGTGGTTATGTTTTGTTTTAAATTTAAAAAAAAAAAAAAAGGTCTTACATGTCTCAATATCAGCAGAGGCCAGTTTGCCAGTGGCACCAAAGTGGATTCGGATAAACTTGCCCTAGTTGAAAAGTTAAACATTGTTTCGACCCTTTTTCTTCTGAAGTTAGACATGATAATAGTCCTTAGAAACAATTATTAAACTTACAAATCTGGAGGAGTTGTCATTTCTGATGGTCTTAGCATTTCCAAAAGCCTCCAGAGCAGGATTACACTGGATGATTTGATCCTCCAGAGTACCCTAGAATGTGATAACCAAAGTGAAATTGTGTACTTTAGTTCGTGTGTGTGTGTGGGGGGGGAAAGCAGATTCAACATGTCATGTCATGTTAATTCTCACATTCAGGAAACCTTTGAATAATGACTGAGGAACAAAGCTTTGATCAAGGTTTTGGGCTGAAGTGTTTACTAGATCCATCAGTTCCATAAATCTTTTCAATACTTACGCAAGATTGCATGAGGAAAAATGCAGTTATAATGAATCCTGGCACAGCTATGATTCGGTATAGGTAAGAAGCTGTGGGCAGAGCGCTGTAGTTAATCACAACCTTTCATCTTTTAAGTCAAAAGTTATGTTCGTGAAAAATTTGCCATGTCTGCTGATGTTGGTATCTCTACTGTTGTAATTAGGCATGTGATGATTCACCCAATTCATGATTTTATTTGATTCGATTCATGACATTTGGTTCACGACTCGATTTTGCCATGATAGCTTTTGAAAAAAAATGAAGAAAAATTTATTACCAAAAAATGTATAACATGCATGCATAAACAAATACATTTATTTTCTGATTTTTTTAATCAACTTAGATATTTCTTTTGTTAAAAAAAAAAAAAAAACACTTTTGTTTCATTTTCTTAATAACCAACAATAATTAATTACCCACATTTGTAAAGGTTGGAGTGAAATATAATAACCTATTAACTAAAATATTCATTTTATTAAAAATGAAAAAAAGTTAATAACAAATAGGCATTTTCTTCATAAACTTTTATGAACATTTGTACTATCTCCATTTGCTTCCCCTTTTCTTTTACTTTTGGCAGTCTGTAAAAAGAAAGTTCAGATTTCTTGTTGAATCTATTTGTACAGTCAATCACACAACAGCTCTTTCCCATTTTAAATCTGTTTTTTGTGTTTTCACGGCATTAGAGCTGTGTTACGTCTGCCTAGGGTGAAGTCATGTGCCTTCTCACTATTGTACGTTATTGTGCCCTCTGCTGTCTAAAGAACAGACAGGAAATGCTAAGACAGATAGGAAAAACTAAGAGGTTATGCAGCCTGATAATAATCGTGATTATTTCATCCATTCAAAGTATCATAAATTTGTATCACAATTTATTGTCGCGCGATATATTGTTACATGCCTAGTAGTAATGGCTTCAAACTAGGAAGTGGAATTTTACGTGACAACACAGACAAGCGGAGTGATGCACACAATGAAGCATCCCAGTCCGGTTATACTAAATACAAACACTTTTGGAAAGCTACTCAATCAATGAAATTAGAGGACTGGAACTAACTGTTGCATAATAGTTAACAAATGTTGCTCCTAACATCTGATTAAACACTGTTCAAAGTTTTCTAAAGGTGAGAATTGGTACGGTTTAAATTAATTTGTGATTCCTTGATGGACTTATGTGAAAACCTGTCTCATTGATTTAAATATGGCAATGTTTAGTTCACCCGCTTGTCATTGGGGTCCCTCTTAAAACCACCAGCTGCAATGCTGGCGAAGTACTGGATGACTCTCTTGGTGTTCACAGTCTTTCCAGCACCAGATTCTCCACTACGAAAAGCATCATTTTTTAGTACATCATCAATGTATTATTGAAAATTTAAGAATAATATTTGAAGGCTTCATAAACAGACTGGTTTTGTTAAATTACATGAGAAAACCTTGATATTTCAATAGTTACAGTTTCTCAGTAAGAGGTAGACTTACGTGATAAGGATAGACTGGTTTTCCCTGTCTAAAATAAAATAAATCTGAGTAACACATCACATACATTTAGTTGTTAGCAACACAAATCAATCAGGGTAAAAAGGATCAGGAATTTTTCTTTTTAAACAAAATTTATTTTCTATTTCAACATTGTACTCACTTCAGTAGGTTATGATTACCTGCAAGCATGTACTGGTAGGCGTTATCAGAAATGGAGAAGATGTGAGGAGGAGCTTCACTCCTCTTCTTGCCTCTGTAAGCAATAACAACTTCTTGGTTGTACACTGGCAGCCATTTGTATGGGTTGACAGTGACACAGAAGAGCCCTGAGTAGGTCTGTAGAGAAAGAAACCAATGTTTACTGTCTTCAGAGCCATAAAACAGAAAAGTTATCGTGGTTCCGAGTGGAGAACTTGACATGCACAACTCACATAGATCATCCAGGCTGCGTAACGCTCTTTGAGGTTAAACAGCACAGCAGGTTCATGCAGGAAGGTGAACATCGCCATGTCCTCGATTTTATCGAACTTTGGCGGGTTCTGAGGATGAACATCTGATTCCTTGGCAATCACAGTCTGCATGCAAGAGCGTATTCCATTTTCGTCAGCTGTGGTGTTTTATAGTATATTTGAATTATTCTTTAAGAAAAAAATTAAGAATATAATGCCTCTCTAAATGCTTACCTTTCCTTTCTCAGTCTCACAAGTAACTCTGTCTCCATCACGACTGATAATTGTCCCTTTAACAAATTCTTCTTCTGGATCAGGAACAAAACATGCCTTTTTCATGTCAAAGGGCCGAGTTTGGGCCTCAAGACGCTCTAGTTCCGACTTTCTCAGGTATGAGGCCGCAATCCCAAACTCTGCCATCTGAGCGTCCGTCATTTTTTAGCCTAGCCATCAAAGACGCCAAGCTTTAATTTATATGTATCAGAGCTGAAGTTATTCTAAGCACTTTTGTAAATATATATTTAAAGCACTGAACAGTAACTAGTATTATTGTTTTAACTCATATTGCTTTAGCCAAAAGCATCAAGTCACTTCAAGCATACAAATGGATAGTGCTTACCTCTGTTGTTCACCCTCTTAGCAAAAATGGATGGTGGTGTCGCTCTGGAAAAAGGCAATTAAAAAAAAAAAAATGAATAAATAAAATCAGAATCACATACGAGTAGGAGTGTTAGCTTTTTACCACAGCCAGTTCATGGCTTTTGAAATCAGGTACTATTGATTTTTTTTTTCCCCCACCACAGTTTAATATGATGATAAATATGTTTAGGATTGTGACACCTCAGCAGGTATAAGATAATGAACAGCACTAATATTAAAAGCTGCTTCTGGAAGGTTTGTTTACCTCTTGATGATTGAAGTTCAGAAATCAACAATGTCCATGCCATCGTCTCCCTCTTTTATAAAGCAAGCACCCTCTAAATAAGGCATTTGGCACTGTTGGTAGGAGTGCTATTTTGTTTGATTATACTGCAGGTGGGTGGGGTGCAGTGACTTTTCCACATTATGGTGGTCATGGTGCATGGAAAGAAGGGAGAGGGTGGTCAAATTTGTCCCAACCCACAATAGGAAACAAAGGATATTTAACATGAATGCATAGAATGTGTATTTTATATATACATGTTGAAAATTGCTATCTATGAAATTTTAATTTGTTTATTTTCAGGTTGTGATACCCCGATTCTGAGACATTCACAGCGGTGCAACAAAAAAGCGCTATGAGCTGGCAATTCAACCATCTGTAAGACCTGCTCGATTTATGAGTGCAGAGCATCTTTTTACATTTTGAACTTAAGAATAACTTCACATTGAATACAGAACATTTCAAATGATTCATGCCATACCTTCCTATGCTAATGCCCAACCATATGACACTTAAACTAGTTCAGTTTTCTTACACATTTTATTGAAGCAAAACAGGAACATAGATGATATTATTCCAAGCCAAATCCAGCCATTTCTCTCATACGACTACTGTAATGTATTTAGACAGTGACTCATCCCCTGAACAAATAAAAAGCCTTAAACAGGAAAAATAAACACTGCTGCATGTCTCAAATGGCTTTAGCTATCTGTCATAGTTAGCAGTAGTTAGCAGGACTCGTGGTCCATCAACAGCTGTTGAAATGATTCCTCATTTCATTGGCGCTTTTTTATCTCTGCTCCTTTGTCCTTGAGTATACAGATAACCCCGGAACATTCCTGTCGGGTGACAGTATTTGATTGAGTAGCACAGGTTTCTCCACACGCAGTGGCACACCCATATAAGTGAAGCTGTGATCAGAGCCAGTGAAGGCGAATGTAAAAGAAGGCAAATGTTGTTGCCGCTCCCAATTCTTTATCATGGTTACATATTTTCAGCATTATTTAATTTTCTGTAATACATGCCATTTATTCAAGCATTTCAATGAGTGCTATTTAAAAACGATCCCTTGAATGAAGCGTGTGTGTTACTGTTGTGATGCTATCTGATACTAACTCTTCACAAATATGGATTTAACCTGTGAATATTTTTTGATCCTGACCGAGGGAGACTATAAAGCATTTCTGTATGTCACTCTGGATTAGGGTGTAAATGTAAATGCTGGTGTTATTGTGATCTGGGGTGTGTGTGTGTTCGTTCTGTCACAGGACTTGGCTGTGGTATCTTCCCAATTCTCTTCCCAAATTTGCCATGGTGATGACATGGATTTGGATGCCCTTTTTGTATTACCAGGTATTTGGTCGTGTCTCTTGTGGAACTTATTTTCAAAGTCAGTTGACGAAACATTTTCCTTTTTCCCCCCCCATGAGCAATGACATTTGGGAACTCAAAGAGCTCTGAACTTTGCTGGCATAGATATTATACTGTTAAACATCTGAACAATATATACACTGTATTTATTTGGAAAGTTATTGGCTGAATGGTTTCCTTTCTACATACATTAGAGCACTGAAATGAATAATGGTAGCTACTTAAAATGGCTACTCAAAAGTATGAGGATGTATTTATTTTTAGAATGAAATATCTTGTAGGGTGAAGTGTGAAGTAAGTCTACATGCCTTACCAAGTGAGAGCAACAGAAACCCTAGATGCTTTACCAAGTGATAACAACAACAAGGCAGAGGTCAGTTCACTTAATAGTGCAAGTGTCAGTGATGAGTATTAAATCTGCTCTCCTTAATACCCTCTTTAACTTCCAGGGCACTGTTCTATACATCCTTTGCCTGTCAGAGAAATATGATAACCTTAATGAGCCATCCTGGCAAATATCTAGCCAGAATGAGCACTCGAATAATTTATCCTACTGATCTAATGTATGGAATGAAGAAGTGTATTGGGGCTGGAAAAGTGTGTGTTGTTTGTTAAAAAAGGAAGCACTTTATTTTTCCATGGGAGAAGTGGCCCAAACCTGACATGATCCCCACCAAAGGTGAAAATGACACATAAGGACTGTACTGTAACCCTAAATACTTATTTGCTTACTTATTTTCAGGACAATTTCCTGCTAATCACTTACTGCTGTGTTACATTCATCCAACTCTTCTTCTTCTTCCGGCTGCTCCCGTTAAGGGTCACCGCAGCGGATCATCATGATCTGCGTATTTAATTTGGCATAGGTTTTTACACCTTCCTGATGCAACCCTCCCCAGTCTGTCTGGGGTTGGGACCAGCGCCAAGTATGCACTGAGTTGTGCAACCCCAGTGACTGGGTATTTTACGTAATCTGCATGTCTTTGAACTGTGGGGGAAACCGGAGCACCCAGAGGAAACCCACACACACGGGGAGAAATGCAAACTCCACACAGAAAGGTTCCCGTCAGCCGTGGGGTTTGAACCTGGAACCTTCTTGCTGTAAGGCAACAGTATTAACTACTACACCACTATGTTGCTCCAACGTTGCTACAAAAACCCTCATGTATGTCAGTGGATGAGACAGCTATTTGCTTTTTCAGATGTGCAGCAAGTGGAAGAGTAAAAAGTTTTTGAGTGGGCATAGTCCTGCCTGGCAGCACGGTGGTGTAGTGGTTAGCACTGTCGTCTCACAGCAAGAAGGTCCTGGGTTCAAGCCCAGCAGCTGATGGGGGCCTTTCTGTGTGGAGTTTGTATGTTCTCCCCGTGACTGCGTGGGTTTCCTCCGGGTGCTCCAGTTTCCCTCAAAGACATGCAGGTTAGGATAACTGGTGCTCTAAACTGACTGTAGATGTGAATGGTGGTTTGTCTCTATGTGTCAGTCCTGCGATGATCTGGCGACTTGTCCGGGGTGTACCCTGCCTCTCACCCGTAGTCAGCTGGGATAGGCTCCAGCTTGCCTGTGACCCTGCACAGGATGAGCAGTTGTGGATAATGGATGGATGGATAGTCCTGCCCACTACTTTTCTATTAACTCACAAGATCAAGGTTTGCAAATTCATGGGTTACAGTTCACCTCGATAAAATCATTGTGAAGTGAAAGAAATAATAAACAAATAAGCCTCTTTCACAAACCTCTTCAGTGATTTTGACTTTTCCACTGTGAATGGGATTTACGTTTGGTCTGACCACTGCTTTACCTGAAAACCTGAGTTTCCATGCGTCTCCTGTTTTGGATCTTATTTTTCTAAATCAGGCTGCTTAAAAGCCAGAATGTTACCTGACTAGTGTAGTCTCACAGCTGCTGATTGCCACAATTCTCCCTTTTGCTGAAGGCATTTGTCCACTCTGTCAGTCTCTACGTCACACCAAAATGCTTTGTTCTGGACCTCCTTGCTTTCAGAAGTCAACCAATCAGATAGACCAGATGTGAACCTAATAGCTATAAAGCGGTGTTGCAAACAAACCATATCTTCCATAAAGCGACGTGTTGCAGAGCTTTACTGCAAACTTCCTGAGGAATCTCATGAAATCCGTGATTTCCTCTGTATTGCTGTAGCAAGGGGTCAAAAATGGTAAATGCCACCTCTGTTCATTGCACTACGGTATATCACTGTTCTGTACAATGACATTTTATATTTTGATTTGATCACCCTCTGATTTGTACATTACACAATGTAGTGTGTGTGTTTTTGTATGCTCACGTTACTGAATGTCTGCCAAGTCAAACTCCTGTGTACTCAGCATATTTGGTCAATAAAAATGCTCTGATCTTGACAAGCAAATCTACCTGGATGTGCATTATTTACTGTATTAGGAGGCGGCTTTTCCAAGAAATTGGCTACATAGTGCTCACTCAGAAACAGTGAGACAAACTTAGCCACAATAAAGCCAGTTGGCTGACTGACCACACCACATGAGAGACAGCACTGCTGCCCAAAATTGGAATGGGATGAATCACCACCCTTGTCAAAATAGCACAATGCTATTGTTTATAAAGCCGAAATATTTATTGCAAGCTCTTATATTCTAGTAAAATATTAACAATGAACAAAAGGAATGGTACAAACGAAAATCCTTGGATAACTAAAGTGATCCCTTCAAGTGATACCTTCTGCAGCTTTAATTTAAACATACACAATACATTTTTTTCTACAAACCAGTGAAGCTAATAAAGGACGCACATGCTTTATGGCATCCCAAAATAGATCACAAACGCCCCATTGCAAAAAGGGTGTCCAGCTATGTGCCAAATGTTTTGAATAATCTTACTAATACCACATAGCATATTGGAGCCAAGCAACTACTTCAGCTGTTTCAGATTATTCAAGTGTCCTAAAGACTAAAGCGCTAAAGATTAAATGCGTGTTCAGAGGGAGCCAAATCAACACTGCTGTGATGTTTTAAAAAGAACTACTTGTGGGTGATGAGTATGTGAATACAATACTAAGGTATATTTCATTCATTCATTTTCAGTAATCGCTTTATCCTGGTGAGGGTCGTGGAGCCTAGAAGTGCTAATATAAAATGGACTGGTGTGTATTGTTTGTTGTATATTATTCTATCCACATTCACTGGATATGAGCAATCGCGCACTCTGATTGGCTACTCCACTACTAGGCTATCAGCTCATATACCGTGAGTAGAGAAATACAAAATGGCGGAACGTGTTGCAGAACCAACCGAGGATGAAATAAAAGCTCTACTCGAAAACAAAAAATACACAAAAAAGCAATAAAATATGGAATAAAAGTATTTGATGGTAAGAACGTGTATACTGGTATATATTTTTTATTTTCAAGAATTATCGTATTTTTCACAAATTTTTACTGTCATTTTGCCGGTTTGTTTACATTCTAAGCAGAAATGATTGTCAGATGTTTTATATAAAGTTTATATTTATCAAATTTGCAAAAAATAAAAGTGCTCAGTTTCTCAAAATCCAGTGAATGTGAATAGAATAAAACAGTTATTCCAGTCGATCTCGTCCAACTCGGTGCTACGTGCCTCATCGGCTATCAGCTCATGTATGACTCGATTTCGTGGAATAACTGTTAATTACATTCATACAAAGACAGAACCAAGTTTCATTTTTAAAATTTTATTTTCAATTAAATTAAGTTAAAGAGATATTAACATAATTACAGCATGTGTTATTATTGGTAAGTAATCTAAAGCAATCAGTCATTAAGTCTTATTACTACTCTCCAGTAATTTTTAGCAATTATTATAACAACCGTTAATTGTCTTATTATTACTACTAACAGAGAATTAAGTTAATTTTTTTAAACAAGCTAACAAATTGACAGAGAGGTGATTCCAAGACAAGGCTGCATGACTCATTCCTTCGGTTTCTTTGGCCCATCTTCCATGTTTGTCCAGAGTAAACAAAAATTCTTGCGCTTGTCCTTTCCTTCCCTGCACACTCATTAATACTGGGTGCAAGATTCAGTCCTGTTTCTTCCAACCCCAAAGCATCTATAAGAGTGCTACAGGAGCATATCTGTCCGTGTGACATAAGTACTCCTCCTCTGTCAGCATGCCACAGTGCAGCATACACAAATCAGGATACTCAGTACCGTAATGCCATTATACTCGTAAACTGCCTGCTGATAAATAACAGAAGAACTTGCAATGAAGTTTTTCTATTGTGTTGACGGGCCAGCAGGAGTATATTTCTATTTCCTCCCTACGTTTTATATTCTATTTCAGTTCAGACAGAGTATATTTAGGGTATTTACAGAACGCCTGTTGTATTTTGAGCCCTTGCCTGTGTGAAGTGGGGTTGATATAATTAGAGGCTTTGTCACTCAGTGCTATATGGGCCATACACACTTGTATTAGGTCCGTGATGGCGACTGTCTGGTGTGTTACTTTTTAGGATTACCACCTGTTGCAGGGTTTATGAAAATGGCACTCATTGCAGTAGCTCTAGTTGAGCCCTGGGACACTACAGAGCACAGGTGGCTCTCTACACCGTTGACTTTCTCACCCCTCGCACTTCAGCAGGAGCCTGGATGGACTCAGCATGCTGTAGCTCCATTTATGCGTTAGGAATGATTACAGGGTGGGAGGTTAAGAAGGCTTGTCCCATGTGCCCCTTCTCGTCCTCTGCCACACAGACATGGTGAGAGTCAGGGGAATGGCTGAGGTGAGCAGGTGCATGTGTGTGTAGAAAGAAGGCTAGGTTTCTGGATTTGGTGTGGCAAGCAAAGGAACATTGTCCCTCCTCTTCCGGCCCAGCGGCGGGCGCCTGTATTGCTCACCATCAGCCAGTGTCTGTGGCAGGGGCTTCCGTTTGCTTTCTGGGAGCAGCAGGATGGACAGAACAGCCAGCAGGGCAAGAGAAGAGTAGACTACATGGTGCAGGAAGTAGCCGTAGTGGTTGCGCAGGTCCATCAGAGGAGAGCTAAGCCGACCCACGCAGCCAAGAGCCAGGATAGCACCCACCCCACTTCCCCTGGAAAGGCCAAAGAAAATGTCCACAGTTTAACATTTAGTTCAAGAGCTGCAGAAATATCAATGTGTCCAAGCAGCATACTAGATTTTAAAATTGTATTTGAATTGCTTTTATTGAATCAGTACTGCTTCACTTACTTTCAATAAAACTAATTACTATTAATGTGTTTTGCCAAAATAAATTTAAAAGGCTGTATCCAAATAAAAAGGCTTCTTTACAGAATTTTTCAGAATTCCACTAGAACAAATTTCACCATTCAAATCCTTAAAAACATCTCATTTTCTACTTTGATTCATCTCCTGCAAGGTTTCCTCAACCTTCTGGCTCAGTGACACCTGACATAGGAAAAGGCCTCGGAGTAAATATATATTAAATAAATACATTTAAGTCATACTTAATTTTCACTTAATAAAAAATTAACAGACTGCTCCTGTGGCTCAATGTGAGATTATGATCTATTGGATTTGTAAGTTTTGTAAGTTCTGGAAGACCATTATGTTATACCTCATGTCATGACCGTATATGGCAAACATGAATTTAGCCAAACCCCGAGTTGGAGAGGTTTAAATAAATGTGAAGTGTTACCTAATGATGGTGGGCATGATTTCAGCAGTAAAGAGGACACACAGAGAGGCAGCAGCCTGTGAAGAGAAGAGGCCCATCACAGAGAACACTGTAATGGCTGACTCGCTCAGATCTAGAGAGAAACATACAACCATTACGTCCACAAGGAGAAAAATGCTTGGAAAAACTAGCCTTTGGATCGTGCTAATATATCTATAATATATACAAATACATACACAGATCAGCCATAATATTAAAACCACTTGCAGGAGAAGTGAAGAACACTGATTATCTCGTTATAATGGAATCTATCAAGGGGTGGGATATATTAGGTAGCAAGAGAACAGTCAGTTCTTAAAATTGATGTGTTGGAAACAGAAAAATGGGCAAGCATAAGGATCTGAGTGACTTTGATAAGGGCCAAATTGTGATGGCGAGATGACTGGGTCTGAGCATCTCCAAAATGGCAGGTCCTGCGGGGTGCTCCCGGTATGCAGTAGTTAGCACCTGGGCGCCCAAGGCTCAATGGCGTGCGTGTAGAATGAAGGCTAGCCCGTCTGGTCTGATCCCACAGAAGATCTATTGTACCACAAATTGCTGAAAAAGTTAATGCTGGCTAAGACAGAAAGGTGTCAGAATACACACTGCACCACAGCTTGCTGCGTATGGGGCTGCGTAGTCGCAAACCATTCAGAGTACCCATACTGACCCTATTCACTGCTGATAGCACCGACAATGGGCATGTGAGCTTCAGAACTGGACCATGGAACAACGGAAGAAAGTGGCCTGATCTGATGAATCACATTTTCCTTTACATCACGTGGATGGCCAGGTGTTTGTATGTTGCTTACCTGGGGAAGAGATGGCTCCAGGATGCACTATAGGAAGAATGCAACCTGGTGGAGGCAGTGTGATGCTCTGGGCAATGTTCTACTGGGAAACCTTGGGTTCTGGCATTTGCATAGTTGTTACTTTGACACGGCCACATACCTAAACATTGTTGCAGAACAAGTAAACCCCTTTATGGCAATGGTATTCCCTAGTGGCAGTGGACTCTTTCAGTAGGATAATGCACCCTGTTACACCGCAAAAAAATTGTTCTGGAATGGTTTGAGGAGCATGACAGAGTTCAAGGTGTTGAACTGTGCTCAAAATTCTCTAGATCTCAATCTGGTCGTGCATCTGTGGGATATACTGGACAAACAAGTCCAATCCATGGAGCGCCCATGTCACAACTTACAGGATTTAAAAGATTTGCTGCTAACATCATGTATGGAATTATGGTTAAAAAAAAAAGTGTTAAAAAAACAAAATATGTTTGATATTTTAGATTCTTCAAAGTAGCCACCGTTTACCTTGATGACACTTTGCACACTATTGCCATTATCTTAACCAGCTTCATG
>JAODOF010000024.1:49052502-49068461 GCA_027576175.1 Sciades proops | reverse complement strand
GAAGTATTACACCGCGTCTAGGAACGCGAAAAATCCAAAAATAAATTTCTCCATTCGGAAAACCGGAGATTTAAGAGTTTTGTCAAATATCCAGATTTCCAGGTAAATCCGGAAGACTTTCATCCTGGATATTGGCAACTAATTGCAATTCAATAAATTATACTTATCGGCCTATTCGGTTTTTAGCCATGTTGAATTTAGTTCGTTTGGTCCGCAGTAGGAGTCACTTATCCGCGCGATCTTCATGAGATTTGTGCGAGACTTCAAAATGTGAAGTGTCAGTGCCACCATTTTGAAAACTTTGCCAAATGAAATATTGCACAAAGTTTAAATGACGATTACTGCCTACTTTTTTCCCCCCAAACTTTCCTGATCACTATCAAAACAAACAAAACTTCCAGCTTGATTACATCAGCATTTGAAAGAGGGCGCGCGCATCTTTTGACAACGTTGGTCACCGATTTCCGCTGTACGTTTTACTTCCGCCCTACGATGTCTCGCACAGGTCTCAACGAATCTCATTTACAGCCGTTGCTTGGACATATATTACAGAGCATATTTCAAAACACTCAACTTGCTATAGCAGTGACAAAATAGCTGTCAGAAATGCATTCCTACACTTTACAAAATGAGAAATAGAATTGATTTAAAAAAAAAAAAAAAAATTGCCTTCAGTTCTCCTTTAAGATTATACGTACATTACACACGCACATGTTTCTCAAATGTATTATGCAGGAAACAAAAACACGCTTGGGAGTTCCCGGTCATTTCCCCTAATCTGTCAAATGACTGCGTAGCCTAACTGGAAATACATTCTACACTGTCCACACACGCACAGCAGGCTTTCGTTTGAGTCACTCTGAAGACTTAGCTCCTGTTTGACATCAACCTACAAGAGATTCAGAACAAGCCAGTTGTTCAGGTTTGAAGGAAACACAAGGCGTTTTTCAAAAACAACTGACACATCAAATTAGTAATTTCAAAAGTGTGCCTGGTGCTCCAGCACGACATGCATCAACACGCTGAAGTTTAATTAGATTTTTCAAAATTTGCCCCCATAAAACAGCTTTACAGAAATCAGGATGGAGCATAACCGATGATTTTTGGGGGGGGGCTCGGGCTCAAGGGAAAAACTTCCTGAAATCACGAGAGAAACCTGGCTCCAGGGAAACCAATCCTTTTTTGGGCAACACTGCAGAGTGGGTATATTGGGTATATTTACGACTCAATTCCACAAAATTGGAGTCGTACATGAGCCGATAGTGTAGTGGTGTGTAGTGCAGAGTTGGCTATAAGCTGGATTTTGAGAAGAGCATTTATTTTTTGCAAACTCAATACATTAATAATAATAAAACAACGTTATACAAAAACATGTGACAAAAGCATTTCCACTTAGAATGTAAACAACCTGGTGAAATGACTACCAAATTTTTGAAAAATTTTTTTTTTTTTTGGGGGGGGGGGAAGGAACGACGACACCCACATTCTTACCATCAAATACTTTTATTCCATATTTTATTGCTTTTTTGGGATTTTGTTTTCAGGTGGCGTTTTCTTATTTCATCCTTGGTTGGGTTCAGCAACACGTGCCACCATTTTGTTTTTCTCTGCTCACAGTATATAAGCTGATATCCTAGTAGTAGAGTAGCCAGAGTGCACGATTGCTCATATCCAGTGAATGTGGCTAGAAAAAAAAAAAACCTAACAGATGAGATCCATTCCTGGCTTTCTCCACGCATATCTCTCATTATGGTGGAGAGGTAAAGCAAAAGTACCAAGTGTTGAAAGGATGTGCAGTATGAGGACACTGAATCCAAGTCCTGGGATGAGCATAGGACAGACTTCATGATTACAGCAGCAGTTCTTTGGTACAACTCGACAGTACCCAGGTGAGATTATCCAATGCAGTAAGGGTGCACATGGGAATGGTATCCAAATGGGACATGTTGCTTATTTTCACTAGAATGCCATGAAAGTATGAATTTCTCAAGATTGCCCAATATTCACTTTGAACCTACAGCCTCATGAGGCAACTCGATTAGTGCAACTGAATATTGAAAGCAAGGCAAGCTGGCTCTGTAAGCACTGTGTGTATGGATGTGTTGCACATAACTCTCGGACAAATTCATATTTAAAGGAGACCTGCAGAACCATGGCCTCACGTTTTCGTTTATAAATGCCTCGAGACCTCAAGAATGGCATAAGACTAGTTTTAAGCTTTAACAAATCTAATACAGTAATTTTTATGATTAAAAAGTGATTTATATAGGTAGCGGTCCGAGTGAATGACCTTGACATGCATGACATCACAACAGGAAGTCTATCGGTCTCATCGCCATTTCTGTTATACTAAAACACCGAGCTGACTGCAACTTCGAGCTTCCATTTTGAGCTAATTTATCGCCATGCCACGTAGATGGAGAGTGCAGCAACAGAACAGAAGGTGGATTTATATTGCATTTATGGCCCAAGAATGTTCAAACTGCAAAAATTTGGACGCGTTTTGTGAGTTGTTCACGGGCACATTGGGCACCTACGAAGTGGTCTCTCCTCCGCACATTTTACTGAAAATTTGTACTTAGCCTCTGATCTGTTGAGGAGCGTTGGCTATAAGCCCGTATTGAAAGAGGGTGCAGTAACAATTAAAGGAAAAGAAAACTACAAGAAAAGGAAAGCAAGTTCAGTTGCACCAGTTCTCCCGGAGCGTGAGCCGAGCAGTAACGGCAGAGTTCTCAGTATGGAGAAAACGGAGAATGAATGGACCAGTCATCAGATTTCTCCGCTGGATATGCCTGCCTGCCCCCCCACCACTGGATATGCTCGCCTCAGCAGCAATATCTCACCCTTACGTGGAAGAAGCGAATGAACGAAGAACTGAAAGTCAGATCGTTTCAAAACAAATGGGCCACAAGATCGGCCTTCAAGAAGCAAGAACACAGACGGGCAAGACGCGACTCTCATTTGGCTACATCACAACACTCCTTTACCTGCATTTAGATTAACCCGTGTAACTTGTATTGTGTGTTTAAGTTAGCGGTATGAGATTATTTAATTTGCTTCAGAATGTGATCGTCTCAGTTCATATTATTTAATGAGCCTTTTACGTTTTATCAGTGAAAATGCACGCATGTACATCTATGTTGCATAAGTTATAACACCCATCCTGTTTTAATGAGTCACACATGAGACTGTTAGTTCAATTCCATCCAATTCTCCAGACAGCTTTGTTCTCTGGCTTTATTTCGTAAGGCGGGGGCCTCCGTGGCCAACGCGTTACTATCGGATTCGCTTTCCGATGGTTCGAACTGATACACGTAGAACCGTATAGCAGTAGCATGTACACACTCCAATTTCAGGACTATCACAGTCAGACGTATTCCTGTCTGAGGAATCCGAAGAATCTCCAATAAATCCGAACGAAGAGGCCACTGCAACCGCTCTCGCCTGCAGAGTCTGGCTTTGGTCTACAGCACCGGTTCCCCCTGTGACGTCACGCACTCAGGGCTGGCTGGCTCAGCCGGGAAGCTCGAACGCCAACTTTGCGGTCGATTTTAACTCTCAAAAATGATTTTTTTTATTTCCATTTATGCAGCATACAAGAGTCAAGGATGGACATATCCACTCACATTTGTTTAAAAAAAAAAAGGTTCTGTGTATCTCCTTTAAGCTTTTATAAGGTGAGTGACGACATATCCAAACAAACCAGCATTCCAGACCACAAGTCCGTTTCACGACAAGACAGTTTTCTCAAGGACTTAATACACATTTGTGAAGGCCATGGCTTAATCTGTTTATCGTGTTTTACAGATTATTCACACAAATAAGGAATTAAAAATCAGACTGCTGAACCTTTAAACGTGTAAAAGAGACATCATGAGGAAAAGTAAAGCTCAGAAAGAAGCAGCAGAGATAGTTGGTGTGTGACGAGTGCATGTAACTAGTCTCGGTTTAGTTAACCAGAACACAGCTGAGTGCGTAATGTGTTAATCCATTAACTCCATTTAAAACTGCAGCTGGAGGCTGCACCACCTGCCTCACACTGGTCTGGAACTGGGGGGGGGGCTAAGCAGGACAGGCCACACCCACGAGTGAAGCATGACTGCTTAGGTTCTATTAACTCCGTTATAGACAATTCACCTGATGCTAATATCCAAAAGTCAATAAAACAGTCCGATTAAAAGTGTTCATTGTTTTTCGAGAAATCTAATCTGTTCTCCTCTCACATTTCTGCTTCTTTCCCTTAAGAGAGACTCCAGCTCCTGAACGCACTTCATCTCTACGCAAACATTCCACCTTAACATCCACTGCCTGGCTGAACCCTGTTTACATCTCAGGTGTAGCAGAACCACATCCAAGTTAGACATCAAACCTCTAAACAGGAGGCATCCTCCTCTTCTCCAGTGAGCTAACGTCTCACAGCTGAAGTCACGGTGAAACTCTGATAAACACGTTATCGTTGTGAAGCAGATGGACCGCCTCGTGCTGGTGAAGACGGATATCAGCGGCAGGGTCACACTGCTCAACTCTGTTCAGATATCTGACAGTTTTACACTGTTGGAGTAAAAATGCTCCATCTACCACTGAACAGCTCAGACAGTTCCTCACGAGAACTCCCCCTCAGAGGGTTCATCTGCTACAATCCCAAGTATACGGGAACCCTGGCTCAGTATCGGATCACGTTTGACGGTTTTCCTGTCTGATCCACAGGCATGTTTATTTACGCTGGAACACAGGACATGGCCCATCTTAAAGTGGTCACAAAACTCCTTCAGATCTGTGATGTCCCTGAATGTTGACGTTTCTTTCTGAAACATGAAGTCAGCGGCAGGGTGTTTACAAAGCAGCCAATAGGGTTTGAGATACGTCATGCCACGCTTGCCAGCTAAACATGGAGCACACTGAAGAGTTTTTTCGGGTTGGAGCGTTTCAGCACCGCCTTCACCCACACCGGTCCACTTTAACCCAGGACACCGTGTGTGTTTGGAGACATGGTGTACATGTTCTGAAATGAGGTGGAGTGTCAGCATCAGGGAGGAGAATCACAGGGTCATGGATTAGATGCTACGGCGAGCCTTGAACTGGAAGAATGGAGAAGTCATCAGGAAATGTGTACCTTGAATACATTTAAAATGAAAAAAAAAAAATGGCCGACATCAGGGTCCAGGACACAAAAGAACAAAGATCAGAACCGAATCGGTATCAAATAGAAGCCATTAAAAGCGGGACATCAGTGCGTTCCAGAGACAGACAGACAGACAGGCCTCTAAACCCTGAACACACACACACCATTTCCACACCCAGGAGCTGATGCTGAACACATTTACACCCTGTACAGCACACCAAGCGCCACTAACTCGGGGAGATTAAGAGAGCAGCTCCGGGGAGGAGGAGGAGGAGGACTCACAGTTCCTGATGTCCGAGATGAACACGGCTAATCCCCGCATCCCATCTCCCTTCGACACGGCCGGCATCTTCACTGTCCCGCGCGGTGGGTGTGAGACACACAAATGACTTCCAGATGGAAGAGCGTCTGGACCAAACAGGATTCGGTCAGCAAAAGAACACCGAGCTAGCTCAGAAGCTAACGCGCTGCTAATCTGGCCCCGGGCGCCCTGAGGTGATCCTCAGTCACGGGTTCCTGCGCGTGCTAACGGCGCTCGCGGTCTAGTCTCCGGTGAAGTGCGTCAGACCCGCGGCCGGACTCCGCTCAGCGGCTCGCGCCCAGTTTTAGTGCCTCGGTGTCACTTGACGGTTCCGTTTAGAGGATTTCATTCAAACCGAATTAAAGCGCTGATTCACTCCGCCTCACCACAAACCCGCCGGCTCCTGACGAACCGCAGCGCTGACTGTATTTTAAAGAAGCGCTCCCGGTTGGTTATGAAACACGACGCGGCGGAAAAGCCCGGTTCGGTGTCCTGTGTGGTTTCCGCTCTGTGAGTCAGCGAGCTAACCCTGTCACCAACAGCCCTGCTAGCGCGGTCACACGGTCCGGCGCGGCTACATCCCCCGCAGCGCTCGGCTCGGCTCGGTTCTCTCTCCCTCTCAGGTCAAACCTGGATCACCTCACGGGCTCCACAGCGCCGGTTTCCGGCCTTTCCGCTCGGTCGATCGCAACGGACACGGCTCGTGACAGAATGGGCAACGGAGCACGAGACGGCTTTTATAAAATTTTTTCCCTTTTCCTCAGCCAAAGGATTCAATAAGCACTTCCTCCCGGCAAGCCCCGCCCTCTGTACTAACTGGTCATACGCGTTTACGTCATCACTGTGAAACCTGTTCATTCGTTAATTTATAAATCACTTAAATGTCGTGAAGCGGTCTGATTGGTTTGATAATCATACAGGACAACTTAAATTATTATTATTATTATTATTATAGTTTTGTATTTAGTCTTTTTAGGATTTTGGGCCATTTGTAGTTTTTATTTGTGAAATAACTGACTGTACTATGATAAATAAATAACAATAAACAGGAGAAACATGAAATATAATCCATTCACCAAAAAACCTGAAAATAAATATTTATAATGTACATAAAAACTAATTTAATGTTGTAGTCAGAATTAGAATCTGAACTAAAATGCAAAGAAAAAATATATTTTTCTATTTCTGAAGCTTTTATTGAATTTGCATAATGCTCCTGTTTCTCATATGCAACATATGATAATTTTGTGAGTCTAAAATGTTTTAGATTTTTTTTTGATTAAATTATAGTATTATTATGGTGGATGACTTTTCCTGCCGAAGCCATTTTTATTTGCTTTGCTTTCTTGTGTGTATTTTAAAACATACTCTTTTTATTATTATTATTATTATTATTATTATTATTATTAAACTGATAGAATCCTTAACATTATAAGGCTGCAGTGAGAAAGCTCTTCTTCTTCTTCTTCTTCCTTGGGATTTTACAGCAGCTGGGATCCACAGTGTTGCATTACTGCCACCTTCAGCTTTTATTCCTTTTCAGTGTTCATCCATTTTAAAGCCCTTTTCCAGTCCAGTCGTCCTGAAAAATCTAAACAAGTCTTTCCACCCTTGACCACTGTCTCCACATTCTAATATACCTTTAAGCGTGTCCTCTACCTGCCCTATTTCCCAAAACTGTGTCATTTCCTGCCTGTCTTTTATACATTTCCTGCATGACATAAAGAGATGTTCCACTGTCTCGGCTTCATGGCACTGATCATAAGGACCTGTATGGTGTTTTCTCATGACATAGTCAAGTCAAGTCAAGTTTATTTGTATACCGCTTTTAACAAAAGACATTGTCGCAAAGCAGCTTTACAGAATTTGAATGACTTTAAACATGAGCTAGTTTTATCCCTAATCTATCCCCAATGATGAAGCCTGTGGCGACGGCGGCAAGGAAAAACTCTCTCAGACAACACGAGGAAGAAACATCGAGAGGAACCAGACTCAAAAGGGAACCCATCCTCATTTGGGTGATAACAGACAACATGACAATAACATTAACAGTTTTAACATGAAGTCAGTTTCATTGATGTTATAAACTCTTCATTAATGGAAACTTGAGTGCAAAACTGTTCATGACAACTGTAGTCCTAAAGTTAGCAAGTCAACTGTTTTGTTTTGTTTTTCGCTTCCGTTTCTGGTTGAGAGTACGTCATGTACATTCTGGCTGCTGCTGTTTCTCACTGGAGCTTTTTTAAATTTTATTTTCTCTCCTTTTTTATTTAACTTTTTTCTTTTTTCTGTGTGTTTGTGTAGTTTGATGTTTGTTTGATTGTTTTGTCTGCCAGTTGTGGTGTAGCTTCGGACCCAGTTTTGGGCGTTGGTTCCCTCCAGGCCTTGGTTTGCTGTGGGTGATGCCTGTGCCCCCAGCTATGGACTGCAGTGAGCTAATTGCTCATTCTAACACTGTGGTTGTCCAGCGCTCTGTGCTTTAGTGCTTGGCGTGATGTTCCGAGCAATGTTGCTCGGTGGCATTGCGGCGGCTGTGCAGGTGGTTTGGGACATACCAGCGCTCTGCGTCACGGTGCTTCTGTGCTTGCTTTGTGGATCCATGGCGTGGTGTTCCGAGCGATGCTGTTGGCGGCGTCATGGCGGCTGTGCTGGAGGTGTGGGACTTGTTTTTGTGCGCCTTTTGGTGTGACTGTGGCTGCTATACCACTGGAATGACATCCTGACCTCTATTTGGTGGACTTTTTTTTCCCTTTGTTTCTGCTTATAATTGTAAAGCGGCCTTGGGTTTTGAGAAAGGCGCTATATAAATTTAACCTATTATAATTATTATTAACTGTAGTCCTCAGCCATAAAAGCATTACTGTAAGTGTCCAGGGTATCTTCCAAGTGTGTCTTTCAACTGTCCACATGGGGCTGTCCTCCACAGGAGTGATGTGATGAGACTCCAACCAGACACAGGGCACCAGGATGGATCAGGCAGGTCCGAGGAGCAGAAGAGGTCAGCATCTCGATCCCAGGACTGAAATTGCCTCTATTTATTTGCCTGACCTCAAACTCAACTTCTCTTATTCACCATGTGACCTCAAAGGGTCTGTGCCACTTTGTGAGTAATTCAGATGTCAAAATTGGTAGTAAAATGAGCACTTTATCTCCTGCTGCAAATTCTTGTAGCCAAGCTTCTCTACTGTACACAAGGATTGTTATTCTTGCACCTATAGCAAATTCTGTTGGGTTATGTGGCTGAGTGCGTAGAGTTTTGCAGTCAGGTCAAGAACATAATGAATTTCATTTTTATTCACAGAAGGTCTCTCACCCCAATTTTCCCTAATGACATTCAAGACACCATTCGGTTTGTGACCATACAATAATTAAAATGGGGACAACCCCTTGGAGGCTTACAGGACTTCTCAGTATACAAATAAGAGGGGTTCCAGCCATCTAACCCAATCTCTAGTGTCATCATGCACAAATTCACAAATAATGTTTTTAAACATCTGATTAAATTGTTCAACCAGCCCATCCATTTGCAGATGGCACATGTTAATACAAAACAATTTAATCCCCAATAAATTGTTACTGATGTAGATGGCCCTGGGACTGCCTCCCAAGCCAATGCTGCACTGGAACCCCCCTCCCGAGTCTCACTAGGGCAGGACCCATCCACAAATAGGCGCTTTACCAACACCTGAAACCCCAGCCAATTTGTTCCCAAAATTAGTGCATGGGTGAGGCAAGGACTAACCACCATCTCTATGCTTTTCTCCCCTAAATTTAATTGTGACAGGCAACAACAGATACTTGTGAACATCCCTGTGTATACACCTCACCCTCACCAGTTGTGCATTTCCCAGTGCCTGTCAGTGTGCAGGCACTTACGGATGCAAGCATAGGGGAGAATGGGGCATTGCAAACTGCAGTCTGAGCCAAAATGAGGAGCAGGAATCATAGTCAAGGACGGGTGGAGGTCAGTCGATCGGCAAACAGTACAACATAGGGAAAACAGGAAGATGAAGTCGAGACTAAACGTAAACACTGGTCAACATGGGAAATCAGGCAGAAGTCAAATGGCTTGGTAAAGTTAGGCATGGAACACTAAATGATACTTTGCACTGGCTGTCTGTGAGAGCTGAGTTTATATAGGCGAGGTGATTACTGGTGAATGGGAGACAGGTGATGTAATTAGAAGTCAGGTGATAGAGGGCACTGTGACTCTTGGGGATTGTAGTCCGGAGCGGCCGTGTTTGGAGGCTGCTCCGAACTCATGCTTTCAGTGCCATTACTGACAATGCCCCTCACTGAAACAGGCTTTGATGAACTGGGGTCTTATTACACCCCAAGTCTACCAAGGTCTGATGTGTCCTCCCTTGAATACTCATTGCAATTTGGGACATTCCTGCTCGATTGGGGAAGGCCTGAGGTGTGTCTGGAATGTGAATCAGAATCACCACTTCCTTAAGGGGATGCTGATCCTGGAAATGCCTGGCTTTCCTGCTGTGCCTCCAGACCTGCCCAGGTTTTGTCCCGGTCCTGGTGGGCACAGATGGTTCCACCTGTGGAGAGAGAAAGTTAGTTGCAGCATTGGCACAGAGGCACAAGAAGGTAAGGGAAAATGGAGAGGTATTCTGGTTTGGGGAGCTGGCTTTGGGGAAATTGGCCTCTGCTTCTAGAGTGCAGGGATAGGGGGAGGGTGGGGAGCCAGAGGGGAAGGATGAGAAAGAGGGGGTAGAAGGAGCAGGGACGTCTGCTCCCAGAAACGCCACCAGATTGTTTTCTGCTAGCCAGACAACATCTTCCAGCCAGGCTGGACAATGGCACTGAACCTACTTGGCAGCCAAACGATGAGCAGCTCCAGTACCACTCAGTCAGTGATACCATTGGTGTCACACTCTTTTGCCAGCAGCCACCATCAGCAGGCATCTCAGATCTTTTGGACAAAGGCAAACAGGCAGTTAAGCTCATGGAGTACCAACATATGGAAGCGCTCACAATGCTGTTCCAGGGTGTGGCTAACTTGCTGCAAAATAGCCTGCTTCGGGTCCAGATGCCCTAGTAGGCTGGCGCCTGGGAGCTGTTGGGCTGTGAGCTGGGCATCCCTCGAAAGGAGTGGCAATAGGTGGACTGCCCATTTTGAGGTTGGCCATAAGCATGCTTCGGTTACACGCTCAAACAGCTCCATTAATGCTTCAGGATCCTCTTGTGGACCCATCTAGGTGAGCATGACATGAGGAAGGGCTTCAGCAACCACAGGAGCTGCTGCTGGAATACCTGATGGCTGGACCACATTCGAGATCACCTGCCAAGGCCTGGAGCAGAGCTTGGAAGTACTGTTTCTGCTCTGTGTACAGCATGATGAGGACCTGATGTTGGGTTTGGTGGATGCTGGAGAGGGTCTGGATGATCTTGGCGACTGACATGACAATGATAGCGCATTGTCCTCAAGTCCTGGATTTCAGCACCAGTACAGCACTCGCACAGTTTGGGGAAAATGAGGAAATGACAGGCTCGTAACAACTCAAGCTGTGTTTTATTTTCTCTTGGTTTTGCTTTTCAGCAAATTTATTTCATTCAGTGTGGTTTGTGTATGCACACACACACACACACACACACACACACACACACCGCCAAGCTGTTCAGTTCTCTCTCTCTCTCTCTCTCTCTCTCTCTCTCTCTCTGGTTACCAGCTTCTTTCTGCAAACACACACAAAGGACCCACATAAATAAACTGCCAGCAATCCAACACAGGTGAGGTTCATCATGTGTTGCCTGCTGATTCTACCTCCCTCCTCTCCATCCACAGCTGATGCTGTAGTACACTCCCGCTGCCACATAGGTGAAGTAAGTATTAGGTGACATAAATTACAGATACATATTTAATACTGGGTGGCACGGTGGTGTAGTAGTTAGCACTGTCACCTCACAGCAAGAAGGTTCTGGGTTCAAGCCCAGTGGCCAATGGGGACCTTTCTGTGTGGAGTTTGCATATTCTCCCTGTGTCTGCGTGGGTTTCCTCTGGGTGCTCCAGTTTCACCCCACAATCCAAAGACATGCAGGTTAGGCTAATTGGTGGCTCTAAATTGACTATACGTGTGAATGTGAGTGTGAATGGTTGCTTGTCTCTATACGTCAGCCCTGCAATGACCTGGAGACTTGTCCAGGGTGTACCCCACCTCTCACCCATAGTCAGCTGGGACAGGCTCCAGCTTGCCTGCGACCCTGTACAGGATAAGCAGTTACGGATAATGGATGGATGGATGGATGGATGGATGGATGGATATTTTCTACTTAATGAGCATACCTAAGTACAGTAGCAAAGTAATAGTATTTTGTTTCTTTGCACCTCTGGTAATATAGTCCTATGATATAATATGATCATCAATCTAATGATTGATGATCATATTATAAAACTGCAGTCAGGTCACCCAACATATATTGTATATACTGTAAATGCATTGTACAGCTGTGCACTCTTAAGATCACAGTTTATTACTGAGAAAACTACATCAGTTTTTTTTATTGTGCATCTAAATCAAAAAGTCATTGTTGTAATGCAGTTGTATTATAATGCTGTAGCATAATTCACCATGGTAGCTAATCCACATTTCATGCATTTTCTTAATTAATTACTTGTGATTCATTAAAATACATTTGGCTTAATCATTTCTAAATGATGTTTCCGAATGTGAGCTGTTTTTCAAAGTGCTCCATGCATTCATACTCCTAGCAGAATAATAGCTTATATAATAGCTTGAGCTTATAGGCTAGGCATACTTTTCCGCATTATTAAAAACATCATGTAGTTATCTTTCCCAGCCACTAAACACTAACAGAAATCACCATCCGTCAAGGCTATAATGTGATCAAAGCTCTGCTGCACATAATGGGCTTCTACACTCCATTTTGTTTGAATCATAAAGAGCTTGATAATTAGTTTATGCAAATCAGAAACACACAAAATTTTGTAGCTAGTACTTCCTGGATCACTGAACCACTAAAGCTGCACCAACTAACCATCTTTACTGTTTTAACCATCCATATTCAGGCCTTTCAACATGCCACATTAAAGCTTTCAGTTCTCCTAGCCCCACAATGGCCTTGTCAGTGATCTAGTGCATAGAGCTGACCGCTGAAAGAATGATAAATCTCAAATGACTTAAACTGTCAAGAGAAGGACACACAGCCATGCAGTGGTGGTACAGAGGCAGTAGCAATACTTATTACATAAGATTTATTTGCTTATGTCCTTGCATAATAATACACAGAGCATGGAGTGGCATGAGTGAAAGCCTCAGGCATGGGTGTGAATTAAGCAGAATCAATGCTTTTTACCTTTCACTCTGAATGCAAATGCACCTGGCCTTGCAGTGCTCCTTCAGGGCAATACTGAAGTTCATTATGAAAGGTTGCAGAGGAGTATCACTTAATAGCTCAGATAAGCAAGAAATAAATATCTTCAGTTCTATGAACAAGTAGCAAATCTGGTGTCAATTCAGGATAAAAGGACACATGGTAAAAGTGACAGAAGACGAGTTGCTAATTGAGCACTTCATCTTGCCTTTGATGGTCTCTTCCAGTGGTAGAATTTAGTGCACTACTATGCTCAGCTCAGAGCTACTAAGGCATCCTCACTTTCTTTTACTCTCTCATCACTTTCCCATCCATGCCAGTAATGACTATAAACAAATAGAAGCCGTGCTTCAAATACTCAGCGTGTGTGGGTGTGTGTGTGTGTATTTGGCTCCAACACAAGAAAGGGAGGAATATGGAGAGTGACTGAGCAAGAGAGTAAGAGTGGCGCAAGCAAAGAGAGAGAATGAAGGGAGGATCCGGCTTCCAGGAGAACTCATACGTGCCTTGCTTTTGAAAAGGGACAGAACTTCGGGTTGAGAGCATATATAAAACACTTATAGCACTTTTTATAATAGAGATAGTCTTCAAACAGCTTTACACACCTCAATGCCTTAATCCCTAATGAGCAACCCAAAAGTGAAAATTAAAAAATTATATATAGATGCCCGTGATGACCTGTTGACTTGTCCAGGGTGTACCCCGCCTTTCGCCCGTAGTCAGCTGGGATAGGCTCCAGCTTGCCTGCGACCCTGTAGAACAGGATAAAGCGGCTAGAGATAATGGAGATGAGAATGTCCCCATGTAATGTGCAAAGTGCACATGCTATTTTGACTACCATCCTCACCCAAAGTTGGAAAATTACAACAAAGACATAAGCTGAAAATCTAAATTGATGCATTCATTCCACAATAATTTAGTATTTACATGACCTAGACATTCTAATAATCACAAAAAAAAAAATTTCAGGGATTTTACTTACTTCAGTGTTGATACATCCAGTCCAAGGAAACAAGGAAATGCACCTCCAGGAAAGTTTGCAGGTTGTACGAGTTCATGGCCTGATGGCCAGACCTATGCACACATTTACCATCCAATGGCATTGCAAGGATAAACAACAGGACCCCCTGACTATGCAAATGTGGTCTTTAAAAAAAATTGCAGGTTTGTTTTTGGGAGAGCTAAAAGTGATGTTGTAATTCTACAACAGTGGGCTTTAAAGAGGTTTAAAACACTTTTAGGGTTACAGATGGAGCTTGTTTCAGGGTGGAACTCATACAACTATGTTTGCCTCAAGGTCAAGTCAGAATGGCAAAAACACTCAGGCATACTGTATCCCATACTCATTCCTCCAAAGCAGCCAAATCTGTTTGTTTAATAAGAAAATAAGGGTTCTAGATTTGAGCAGATGTGGGCTTAGTGTTCCTCTGTCAGCTTATATTTTTTTGATTACCCTTCTTTTGTACTCTTGCTCTCCACAGGCCTTTACCTGCTGCCATCCTGTGTATGGCTATTGAATTTTCTCTGCATGCTAACAGGGTGAACAAGCTAATTATAGAGTGTAAGGCAGAGATGCACAGGCCCACTTGTGTTAATTAGCTGGATGCAATAAAGCAGATGGGATAATGGAAGGCTGTAATTTAGTAATAGGATATTTACTTTTTTTTTAAGGAGAAATGCACTCACAGCCAGAATGATGTTAGCAGATTTAATAATACCATTTAGCAGAAACTGCTAACTGCATTTCACATATCATCTTGCTAAAAGTGAGATCGCTATAAAATATTCAGAATGTTAAGAATTTTATACAGTACTGGCTTTATAAATAAGATAAATAACTGGAAAATCAGTTATATCAGCCATCAAAATACAACCATAATTTTAAGAATGATATGAAATTTTAGATATGAATAGGATTTTACTAGGTCAAACTCTTTGGTCTGTTTAAACATGGCCATAGTGTAAAAAACAGAACATTACATATAACTGTGGCTCTACACTGAAGTGGATGAGTGCCAAGGCAATGTCACTTCAGAAGTAGTGTACTATTCTTTGTATCATCTGTTTCGTACAAATACCAAAGTCACAAAGTTGATAGCCTAGTGTCTTAAGTGTACCCAATCAGACAATAACAGGCTACTGCTGACAGTGCTGACACTGATTTATGGAGTATGTGAATCACTCAAAGAGCTAACCCTGTTCTCTATGGAGAATGAGACTCATACAAAAGCTGACCCTGTTCTCTATTGAATATGAGATGAGAAACAGTCAAAATGCTGATATGATTTTCTATTAAGAATAAAAAAAAAAAAAATAGCTCAAACCGGGTATAACATTCAATCTGGAATATCTCTTGAAAGTAGTCAGACAGCAAGCTCTATGATGCCCTTTCTCAGTGCAAATCACAGTGACTTAGTGCTGAGCAGGATGTTGCCTGGGTGCACAAAATGATGCCTCTTGACCAGCATTTGAGCATGCCTGAGCAATTACATTCTTTACCCAATAGGCCAACTTGTGTTCCAACAGCAGAACCCATTTATTATGTTCCCCAAAGCACAGAAACAACTGACCAGTAACCTACCAGCTACATAGCAAGCACGTTTAGATAGCATTCAAGAGCCTTCGTTGGACAAAGGGCTGTGCAAGTTCTCAACTGCAAATGCAAACAGCTTAACAGTTTTATTATTATTTTGCAATGGCACAAATATCTCTGGCATAAATGTTGGGTTTAGCTGTCTGAAGTGAAAGAGACCAAAAGTGTGTCAGTTTTAACTTAGTTTCTCTGCTTCTTAACGATTGGAAGGTATTAGCTAGCACCCAACTTATTGGGTCATTGTCTAATCATCAATAGGAAAGGAGGATGTTTTACCAAGTTTGGTTCTCAATGATGAGGTCTCTACCTCATTAATTTATATTACTGCTGCTGCTCTTCCCTTCTCCTTCCAGTGACCCTAAAACCATGTCACAACCAAATTGGTAAGAAGGCATGTTGATTTATCAGAACTAATTAATAAATAAAATGCAATTTTAAATGAGACAGTTTGGGACAATTTTTCGAAAGGGAACTCCTTACTATAACAGCCAAGTATCAGCTAGTTGTGGGAAACACTAGCTAACATGAATGAATGAACCCTTTATTGTCACTAGTCACAAGTACCAATGAAATTGACCATCAACCTGTCCTTACACACA
>JAODOF010000024.1:47840910-47851704 GCA_027576175.1 Sciades proops | reverse complement strand
CAAAAAAAAAAGAAAGAGAAAAAAAATCCAACACTACAGCTTATACCACTCCTTCATGGTGTTGAACTCTACGAATTTATACCAATACAGAAGGTGTGGCAATATGACGTTTGGACTATCAAAAACGTTGGTTCCAGTAGAATCTCCTCAAAGGTGGATAGTGGCTATGGGTAGCAACATGGTGTGGAAGTGAGGCAATATGGCATGAAGACGACTAGAATAGGCAATAGTGTTAAAGTAAATCAAAGAATTTTTTAAAAATATATTCAGAAAGTTTCCCTAGACGGACACTTTCCATCTTTGCCTCTAGTGCTGGGATCGGGCAACACGATATTTTTGTCTTTCACAGTGGCCCCAATGTCAGATTAGGCAGACATGGTGCCATAAATTTTTGCCATGTCTTGGTCAGGAGACTGGTAACACTGCAAGTTTGACCCCAACCAATCATCCATGTTCTTGTGTGGTGTTGGGGAGGAGGGTCAAGAAATTGTCAATCATGGCTCTCAAGGAACACGTTTTAGAAGTTGTTGCCCAACTTGGTGAGAACATACAAACGATTATAACATACTAGATTTTTCATCAGGGTGTCATGGGGCATCCCAGAACCCACATTGCTGTTCTTTGATTGTCGTGCTACAAGGCTTGATCATCGTCCCCAACGTTCATATTTGGCCTGACGCCAGAAGTTTGTCGGCCACGACAAAATCATGTCAAAATCGGGCTGAATTTGTGGAGTCTGATCCCAGCACAAGTTCTGTGCCAGTTACTTTTAGCAGTTTTTTTTTTTTTTTCCACTTCCATGGTTTTGCTTTATGATCTAGCACTGTCATGAAAGAGCAGGGTGCAAGTGCAGGAAAAGGATTTATTAGAAAGCAGGAAACCAAAACGACCAAGGGTCAGGGGATGACAAACAGGACAAACCAGGATACAAAAACTAGGGAATGAAGCTGTTAAAAACCACAACACGCGCACACAAACACACAGGCTTGGTAATGTGCTGTAATTTGCGTAAGACTGAGCTAATACTTCGCGTTTTTAGTGCTTTGGTGAAGGTCCTTGTGTACGGTGTCTGTAATCAGTCGGAATGTGGAACAGCTGCATGTAACTAGCAGGTGTGTGCGTGGACCTGCAGTGCATCCTGGAAACTGGAGTCTCGCTGTGCAGTTCAGCACCGCAAACCCAGAAGCAGGCGTTCGGCTGCATGAGACCTTCAGCACGGAGCGAGGGAGAGTTCATGACTAGCATGATGGGATATCCAACATATGATCAGTTTTAATAGTGTATCTAATTTTCTTTAATTGCAGGTCTATTTTTGGGGTACTTTTCATTATAGTTAACAATTATTTGCAGAAGGTGAAGTGAATAATAAGAGATGAAGTTGAGGTTATTATTCACTGATCTTAACTGAGCCAGAGGTGGATAATTGGTTGTGTAGAAGTACACGGGATTTATTTCAAACTTCAGAAGTGGCATACAAATGTAATGTGTGCCAGGCTTGTTGCTTATCTATGCTGACTCACATAAAATGGTGTCTAGGGTTTTTTTTTTTAATAAATGGATAAAATATATAATTCCACCTTCCCTTTGAATAGTTTTAGACCAAACTTCATAGCATCCCTAGTGCTTTCTAGGAACAGCATTTTCTTTCATAATTTGTAATTCTTCCTCACGTATGGTGACAGTGATTGGCTGGCTGCCATTTTGCCGAGTCCCTTGAGGTGACCTTATCAAGAAATGGTCCATTTCTCAACTGATCAGCATGTGGGTGGGGTTTATTTTTTATTTTATTTTTTTGTGATCACCTGTTTTATTAATATGCGACATGATCACATCGCGCAGTCTGTTCTAGAATTCGGGAAAGATTTGTATGGGATAAACCCAATAAGTGTGACAAGTAGTAATCTGCTGTAATCGTACAGTGTAAAACTGACTTAAAACGACCACCTGCAATCCCATGCTTAACATGAATGATATCTGAAGAAGAAGAATAGTATCTAAATGGCCCACATACATTAAATCGGTCATATTTCATTACACTTGGGTAGCAGTGAGATTTATTGCCACTCTGCCATGTGGGTGGAACAGCCCCAACTTGTCTAGGTGTTAATATAATTGGCATTAGTCCTGCATTTCCCATGACGCAGAGAACGGAGAGAATGAATGTACGGTCGTGTTTTTCAGTACCAAGCACACGAGGGCACTTCATGTTCCCTGCGTGATTAATGTTAAATGGCTTTGTATGTTCCAAGGGTTATGCTAATCCTGTGTAGGTGTCCAAGGAGATGGATGGCCCCTTCAGTGAAGGCAGAACGTAGAACAGTTTTTAAGTTATGTAAGGATGGGCTTGTGTAATGGGGACAAGAAGTGTCCTCCAAAGGGAAATGGTGGGAGAGAATGTAATGGAAGCAAGATAATTATTATTAAGTGTCTTGCCTCAAAAATGGTCAAGAATCTTATCTTTTTCAAATGGTGTTACACAAATAATCTGGTTTTGTCTGTGCCAGCAAAACAATGAATCTATTAAATCCTGTCTCTTCTAATGTAAAATCTGACTCTGATGGTCTATAGTCAACAGTTTTCTGCAGCAGCTGTTCAGCGAATTGCTTCATTTCACAGCTTTCCCACCAAGAATTCACTAATCCCATCTTTTTATTTCTCACCATTAATTGCTCAAGTTCTGTTTTAGTTTACTTTCACTAATAACATGTTTCTCTGGAGCTATTTCTGCACAAACTATAAACAAGAGGAATTCTCAGAGTCTGTCTTGGCTCAGGCGTATTTTCTCTCTCGGGCTGATTCAGAGACAGATCTTTGACCTCTCCATGAGAACAAGATGGCATTTTCTCTTCCTTTTCCTGTCTTGGCCTGCATGTTATGACTCTGAACTAAGTGTAGGGTATTGTGAAAGCTTTCTTTTAAGTGATATTGTATGTCTAAATTAAATCTGTTCAGTTTAGCTTGAAATGGATATCTTTTTGCCTTATAGTGTCGGTGTCTTACCTCATGAATAGACACTCACTGTGCACTTTGAGTAGCCAATCATGCGCAATGCATGAAATCCTTCAGATACAGGTCAAGAGCTTTAGTTCATCAACCACCAAAATGGGTGGGTGATCACCGTGATTTTGACGCTGGTTTGAGGATTTCAGAAACTGCCAATCAGCTGGGATTTTCACACGCAAGTTTCTGGAGTTTGCATGGAATTTTGTGGACAGCAATACAGGAAGCTGCAGTTTTGAGGGTGAAACGCCTTGTTGAGCGAGATCGGAGAACAACCAAACTGGTTCAAGTTGACAGGAAGGCTATGGTAACTCCTAATCACTCTTTTACAACCGTGGGGATCTCTGTACAAACGGCACGCTAAACCTAAAGGCAGATTGGCTGCAAATGTTGAAGACCACATCAGGTTCCATTCCGGTCAGCCATGGAATCTGAGGCTATGGTGCACACAGGAGCTGGACAGGTTGGAGATTTGTAAAAATGTTGCCTGGTCTTTTTCTGTCCAGTTTCAGTGAGCCTGTGGCCTTTTGTAGCCTTGGATTCTTGTTCTTTTCAAATCAGCAGCACTCTGATTTATGGCATTTTGAAAATGGAAAAAGATGTAACAAGTGCATCTGTATGTGGCTTTTTTTTTTTTTTTTTCCCTTTGAGAGATGATTTCTAAAGGATTTACTTTCTGACCTGCATTCTTGTTCTGTTTGACTGACTACCTTTTTAGAATAATTTTTTATCTTAATTTGTTAGATGCACTAACTTTCCCAAGTTAATTAAAAGCCAGCTCTTTTAACCAATTACATTTTGTGTGCATCTGTCTGGAGAGTCAGATTCTGCAAAAAACATCTTTGAAAGTGACCTGAATATGAAAAGGCAGAAGTTGTGAGAACTTTTGTGCTGAAAACTTCGGAGATTGACTTTTGGGAGAAAAAGCTCCTGATTTTGACTGACTCCATGGCACAGGGCCTCCATATTTTGGATGTAACGAATGGGAAGTTGGATTTTGGATGTCTGTGGAAAGTGCTCCATTTGAAGCGTAATGGTCAAACTTTAAAAAAAAAAAAGGTTTAATAGGATAAACACTAGTGAAGTCACCCAAGTGTGAAATTGTTTCAGATGGATTCCAAACCCATATGCAGTATTCTCCAAGTTACTTGGAGTATGTATTACTCCAGGACTCGAGCAGTGTAGTAGTATATGCATTTTATTTACTAAGTATTCCCACTGCCACCTTCTGGATATGAAGTGTATTGATTGGTGGACTTGCTTTGGGAGGGAAGGGTATTAGTGTTTCACTAAGGAGGCACGCTCAATGGTGAACCTTTTATTTATTGAGTTTTAACACTACTGCATTTCAAAAAATTAGAATATCATGAAATTTCACTTTCATAACTTCAAAAGGTTAAAATTGAATATACATTACACAAAGTAAAATATTTCAAGCTTTTTTTTGTTTTAAATTTGATTTATAGCTCTAATCTAGAGCTACTAGTAGATTTTGGAGTACTTCATGCCTCTGTCTGCTGACGAGCTTTATGGAGATGCCGATTTCCTTTTCCAGCAGGACTTGGCACCTGCCCACAGTGCCAAAACTATTATGAAATGGTTTGCTGACCATGATGTTACTGTGCTTGCTTGATTGGCCAGCCAACTCACCTGACCTGAACCCCAGAGAGAACTTATGGGGTATTGTCAAGAGGAAGATGAAATTCACAACCCAAAAATTTAGACAAGCGAAGGCTGCTACCAGAGCAATCTGGGCTTCAAGAACACCTCAGCAGTGCCACAGGCTGATCGCCTCCGTGCCATGCTGCATTGATGCAGTAATTTGTGGTAAAAGAGCCCCAACCAAGTATTTGAGCATATAAATGAACATGCTTTTCAGAAGTTGGACGTTTTACAATATAGAAATCTCTCTTGATTGATCTTGGGAAATATTCTAATAATTTGGGATGGTGGATTTCTGATTTTCATGAACTAATAAGCTATCTATAAATTGAAACAAAAAAGGCTTGAAATAGTTCACTTTACGTGGAATTGAGTATATGAAAGTTTTTAACCTTCAATTACATTATGAAATTTCATGATCTAATTTTTTTGAGGTGTGAGTGATTTTCAGTACGTCTTTTACCTAGTAAAGTGCATGTAGTATACTTTTTTTTTTTTTTTTAAATATGCATCTTTCACCTGGAAATGTGGGTATGTACACTTGATCCTCTTTATCATGGGTGTGGGTTTTTTTTGAATGAGAACACCACTTATGTAAGATGTCTTGTCCACATTTCATCCTGCTGCCACTGTTGTCTGACATGCTTACTCGTTCTTAGCCCATAAAAATCAGTGACTTTTTTTTTTTTTCTCCCTCCTCTCTGTTTGGCTATGTAATCACTTGTGTGTTTTGTTTCTCTCTCTCTCTCTCTCTCTCTCTCTCTCTCTCTCTCTCTCTCTCTCTTTTTTTTTTTTTCAGGATTGCACAGTCAACAAAATATCTGCGCATCAAAGATGAGGAGGAGGAAATTGAGCTAAATAGCATGATTGCAGGTAGGAAATGACATCTGGTGTTTGGCAACAGTCTGAACTTGGCAGACTTTGAGATTTTGTTACCTCCGAACACTTTATACTTCTGCTATTTATATCCCTCTCACCTGAATATACTGTCAGTATCTCTATCTAATCCATTCTGTGGTGTAGTGTATCCATCATGCCTTCCTGAGTAATACATTTGCAGATTTCCTTTTCTTTTTTTAAACCTCCTTGGTGTAAAGAGAAACGGCTCCTGTTCATTTTTGTGCTATTTGCGATTCTTTTGATTTTTATTCTTTGACTACTGAAAAATTCAGTGCTTGCTTGTTCTACTTTAGAAAAACCAATGTCAAATACGATTTCAGAAGTGTTGATCTGGTATAATGTAGGCCATCTGTCCTTGTTCATTACTTACGGAGATACTTTATCAGCAAAAATGACTGAACGAGCATCATCCTTTTTCTTTCTGCTTTCTTTCACACTCATGATGGCTGACTCAGGATGAACGCTGAGGCAATCAAAACTCAGGCTTTAGTGGGGTGGTGTAGTGAGAAATATGACTTTGTATTACAGCCGAGTGGCTCCATTACATTTAAAGATGCCATAGAGACAGCAGTGAGGGTGAAGGAGAGAACTAGCTTGATTCACAGAATCCACACTACTAATTTTGTTTCAAAACGAACAATTTGCAAAATGTTCAGTGAAAAATATCAAGCCGAGGAACTACATCTTGCTACAGTACAAGGACCCTGATGAATACTTGCGTGCTTACCGCTTCAGATGGTTTAAATGCAGAGGTTAAATTTCACTGTGTGCGGGAACGTACGTGTAACAAAGGCTTCTTGGTTTCTTCTTAGTTTGGCTGATTTTTAAAAGCTCAAATTCAGCACAAGGAGCTCACTGATGGTCTGCAGCACCAACTCTGCAGCAAACACAGGCTAGGTAAGAAGAAAGTGTCTGCAGACAATGCTAGGGGAATGAAACTGCTCTTACCCAGTGTGGTGTTTTTAACCATAACTGCTGTAGCCTAGCTAGCTCATTTCCAAATCCACTCCACAGCCTTACAAAGAACAAGTCTAGTCATTCTAAATGCATGACTACTCTGTGAATTAGGGGAAACTTGAGCAAAGCTAGATATCATGGTCCATAATACTCACTAAAATGGTATTGACGCGTCCCTTGTATGGAGGTATTCATGGCTATATGAAATCTGTTTGTAAGAACCAAACTGCATCGTGTTCCTCATTTTTATATTACGACGTGATTCTTTGCTGGTTGACTTCAAGCACTGGAACACGTTCTGCATCGTTTTGTCTGTTATGAGCTACTTAATTTTCTGCCCCTAGTCGTAGTCTTGATGCATTTTCTGATGTTTTTCTTTCTTTGTAACAGACTCCTTAATGTAACAGGGGTTGAGGATATAATCAGCGGAAGTAGATCAGAAGAAATTGGTCTGAATTTCATTGTGTCCATTCACTGCACTTATGATGGCTGCCAGCTATATTGAGTTATATAATGCCTTGTTATACAAAGAGGCGGTGATATCAGGTTTGAATATTTCATCTGAAAATAAAGGTGTGTGGCTGTGAGCCTGGATATGTATGTGCGCACTCATAATACCACAGAAATAGCATATTCTCACAGTGTCTCCTGAGAGTATGTGGGTCTGTGAGATATTCCCCTGCACGGAGCTTTCTCTTCTCAAGCAGTGTAGCACAGTGAGACACTAATTTTAGCTGTGTGTGTATGTGTGGGAGAGGGAGGAAATAAGGATGGGGTCTTGTAGGGAACGATGAGACGAAGTGAAAGATCCATGGACATGACGACAGAACGTATTACCACCATTGTCAAGCCTGCATAACCACGCACGCATACCGACAGAGCACATTCTCCCTCCTCCGTCAGTCCAGCAAGTGGCGAGATTTTATTTTTAATGTTTGCTTTTGTTTATTCGAGGCATCACTGTATGTAGACTATAAGTGCTGCAGAAAACGGCAATCTTTTTTTTGTCCTGAGATCAAACGTGGTCACAGTAATAATAAAGGTCTATTAGAAACAACAGGCAAAATTTCTGGGGTGGGGATTATTTTATTTTTTTTTAAATACATAAACCTTCAAAGGGGAAAAATGTTATTTCATAAGCAGTTCAGAGACCTTAATCAACCAGGATCCTGGTTTAATTCAAATGCTGCAGTGATTCTGCTTTGATGGGACATGATGCTGTACGCCTTATACTTGCAAATGTTGTGGTCTAATCAACAACTCCTAATTTCATAAAGAACCCACACAGCAGAATTTAGAATATGCTGCAGTTTTGTCTCTTGCTTGTATGCTAATTTACAAGTTTTGAAATGTGGCGTTAGTCCTACAGAATGCATATGTTGCTGTACATATTTTATAACTGATGCATGGAACACTAATGGAGCCATTCATTCTCGGCAAGAAAAACATCCTTGCAAACAATTCGGTAGTGTCTATTTAAAGGAGCTATGTAAGAATTTTAGTTAAATTCAAAATTTATCAACAGTATGCAAAGAGAAGTTTTGACCTTGTATCAAAGATGTCGGAGTGTGTTGCAGAGAATCTCCTGAAGTTATCGTGTTAACCAGCTAGCCCCGAGACAGGACGGCCTGTAGGTCTCGTACCACTTTGCGCCTCAAGAGATGATGGAGTGTAACTAGCATCCAGCATGAGAGGATGAAGTAGTGCTGTCCTGAGGGTGTTTGAACCTCGTCAGTCATGTTTATGGTATTGCCCCCAGTTAGACCATTTAAGGGCAGGTAGTCAATGAAGGGAACTGTAAATGCAATAATGGTGGAAACTCTTGGCAAGCAACCATTATCATCCTCCCCACCACTGGCCGCAAAAAAGAAAATAGAAGCAAAACGAGTTAACATTGTTGCCTTCCACTGCTGGAGATGGCTCTTGGTGAGAAAAGGAATGAAATTTGCTGCTGAACTGACAGCTGCTTCTAGACTGGCAAGTAAACAGCTGTTAATGCTAGGGTGGCTGGGTGGTGTTGGTTTTTTTTTTTTTTTGGCGTAATAGCTTTTAGCTAATTATAAAACATTACTGACAGTGTTAATTTGTTTGCCAGCCAACGCACTATTGATTTTGACACTAAGGTAGAACTATTATGATATAATAAAAGGTCATGTTGGTAGTTAGCAAAATTTATTTTAAGCATTCACTGAAAAATGTAATGCTGGCTGTAACTTGCTGGTCACTAGAAGAAGGAAAAACTTGGTTCCACATCACACATTCAGTGCAAACAGTAAACTTTGCACTTTATCAGAGATGTTATAAGGGAGAAGACAAACCACTCAGTGATTCCTGAATAGAAATCTATGGAAAGTCGAACACCAAAAACAACTGTTGTATGCACATCTTGCACCTCTCCTCAATAAGCCAATCATCTGCTTTTATAACAGTCAAACCAGGAAACATGTCAAGGCAATTGTGGTGGTGTACTGACACGTGCACAATTGAGGTTCATGACTGTTTCAGCTGTTGTGGTCAAAGTCCTTATAGCCAACGGCATCATATCACGGCGTTCTGGATTAAGCCGTAAATGAAGGTGGTGGTGTGAAATCTTGTGTCTGCATAGAAGTATAACCTGTTGAGGAGGCTTTTTAAATCTAGTCTTAGTCTCTGAACTTTTTAAGGGTGTGTTACAACACCCTACCCACCCAATTAGATTTGACTGGTTCTATGCATCCAGTTTATTGGTCCTGACGACCATTGAAAAGTGCAGTTATGGCTTGCTCCCTATAAGTTAGATGGGGGCCTGAAATAATGGCCCCAGAGGCAAGTGGTGAGACTTATTGCTATAAGGACTTTTTGGTTATATTCACCCCAACTTTCTGGTGATGTGCTGCCCCCAGTTTATGTGGAGTACAAGTGCGACAGGTGGCCAATGCTATATATAGCACTTTTTTTTTTTTTTTTTTTTTATTCTGTAGTTGGTTAAGGCTTGTTTATGCTCAGTGTTAAAATTCATGTATGCACAAAGCCTCTTGTCTGTACTGTGTTTATTTCATCTGCATTTATGCAGGTTTTATAAAAGCTTATGGATATGGTCATGAGCAGCACCAAGTTGCCATTGTTGGGCCCGTGAACGGGCCCTTAGTCTGCAACAGCTCAGTTGTCCTCAATCAACTAGAAGTCACTTTGATTACCACATTCGGCTGAGGCTTTTAAATGCTCGATAGAACGTACAACACTAGTTATTTTGGTTCGCGGTCAGCCACTGTGTTCGCTTGCCCAGACGAACTGCGCCAAAGAAGGCCATGCACACTGGAGTTCAATTCAAATGGAATAAATATCTGAAATCACTCTTGCATAAACAGTGAATGTTATTGTTTTTGAAAACTTGAATCTTGAAACATGAAATTCAATTGACTTGAAACGCAGGAAGCTTTTCGAATGACTCAGGAAGAAGAGAGATTGGATGCTTTTCATTTTTGGTTTTTTCACGGCCCCTGAGGCCTACAGTTTACTTCTCTCCTTTTGCTTGGAGCTCATGTTGGCAGGCTGTGGATGTGGAGCTTCTTGCTGAGTATGCAGAGATATTTTGAGACTCGGTGAGTCATGGAAGCTTTCAGTTGCTAAATCTTTGAGAAGACGTTGTGACTGATCTTAAACAGTGGATTTTTATGGGAAAAAAAATTGTTGTTGGTGGGGTTTTCATTGCTGCTGTTGGTGATTTTCTAGAGTTGCTGGTACCATCCTGTGGAATATTTTCCTTTCTCTGTATACAGCCACCAAACTAGATTTTGATGATTGATGATTAGAGGCACTTTTATGTGGTTTGGGAGATAATGCTGTTTTATTAAACTGCAGTGAGCTCCTGAGGAGCGGGAAAACAGCAGCAACAAAACAAAAGCGCTCGTCTATAGCACTTCTACATCGTGTATGCCATATTTTTCTACCAGTACCATAATACCCTAAAAATCAGTATAAGTTGGCATAATTTTTTTTACACTTAAGATTACATTCTGTAGTTTTGCATTACGCTTTAACATTATATCAGTCATAATTCTTTCTCAGAGCTTAGTTTCTTGCTGTTCTGTCCTCTGTGAGGTGCAGGGGACTTCGTGAGCGTATCAGTGACTTCGTCATCTTGGAGGACAGACAAAAATAGACAATTGATCATAATGGAGAGAGCGAGGAAACAAAGTGCAAACTGCACAGTAATACTCATCCTTGAGTTTGGCTTAGAGGTTGATGCTGATTTGCATGGAATGTGTGTGTGGATTGACCTGAACAAGGCTGATT
>JAODOF010000024.1:46475578-46487472 GCA_027576175.1 Sciades proops | reverse complement strand
TTTTATCCCTGTCTTCCTGTCCTGTTCCCCCTCTGTAAGGACAGGTTGATGGTCAATTTCACTGGTACAGTGATAATGAAGGGTTCATTCATTCATTCATTCATTCATAATGTTTCTACTACTTGATGGTGGAGTCATAACTATCTTGCTAGCTAGCATGCTTGGATGAATTTTAGAAAAATTACTTGGCTTCAACATTATGCATGTATGTATGTATGTATGTATGTATGTATTTATTTTCTTTCAGCTACCCAAACATGCTAACAAAGTTCTCCTCTATTAACATTGCCCTGGTACCAGCGCGAAAGTCAAATTTAGCAAAATAAATTGCCTGGCTCTGTTCTCTGTCTAAGGTGGTCAGGCCTAGCATGAAATGTATAAGGATTTTGTATAAAATTGGCACTTCAAGACCTGTTTGTGTGTATGTGCCTTCTCTCCCTGTCATTCCCAGTTCATGGTGCCCTTCTCAGCAAGCAATGACATTATGAAAGCTGTTTTAGTGGAAAGCTAAAACAGCTTTCATAATGTCATTGCTTGTCATTGTCAACAACAGGCTAAACAAAACATTAAGGCCTACATAATTCAGATTAATGCTGCTTACAATGCTAATTTGCAAGTCACACCTTCTTTCTTTCCACCAGTGTAATAGTACCATAGAGAATTTGCCATTCTCACTGTATAAATACTACTAAATCATTTCTAATCATCCAGAAGAGACACCAGGCCTGGCACATATTAACCATTACCATTATTCTGTAGCTGGACAGATAGATGGAACCCATTTTTACTGTTTTACATATGGTAATGACCATCATCAATTTTTCTAAAGGTAATGGGACTAGTTGTGTACTGCAAGGAGAGCCTGCATATCCACAGATATGGAAAGACGGTGATATTATTATTGGTGGAGTTTTTCCATTCCATATTAATTGGGAGATCACAGACTTATCTTATTTGGTCAGACCACAAACAATGAAGTGTATTAGGTAAGAATTTGAGCACATCTGACATTTATTAATGTTATTTAACAACATTAAATCATTCACCATTAGAAAGCAATGACAAATCATGCAAATAATGTGACTGATCTTCTCTGATTGCTATAAATAGTCTTGATTTCAGAGCCTTTCAGTATTCACAGTCCTTGATCTTTGCAATAGAAGAGATTAACAACAGTACCACTTTACTGCCTGGAATCTCACTGGGATACAAGATATTTGATACCTGCAGTTCATCAACAATGGGAGCGCGAGTTGCAATGACACTTGTTAATGGAAATGAGAACTCAGTCTTGAATGAGATCTGCACAAAACCAGCCCAGGTGCAGGCCATAATTGGTGAGACATACTCTTCTGTGTCCATGGTGATTGCACGGAGTATTGGACCAGTCAACATTCCCTTAGTAAGAATTTACCCAATTTTCACGGTTTTTAAAAGGTATGCAATATTGAAAAAGAAAATGTGGAGCTGGAATTTTATCCTGTAACTTGTTCTAATTTTCTTGTTCCATAATATAATTGGCAGTTATAAGCATGTACCAAAAAAAAGAAAAAAAAATCATAATGCCTGAGATTTACATTTGTAAATTTAATTTTAGATCAGTCATTTTTCCACCTGTGAGTGTCTCAGTGACAAGAGGAAATATCCATCATTTCTGCACACTATTCCTAGTGATTATTACCAGAGCACAGCACTTGCAGAGATTGTCAAGCACTTTGGTTGGACCTGGGTGGGAGCAATGAGAACAGATGATGATTATGGTAACAGTGGGATGGCTGCATTTACTGAAGCTGCAGAAGAGTCAGGCATTTGCTTAGAATATTCACTTCCATTTTTTAGAACCTACTCACAAGAAAGAGTGCAAAGAATTGTTGAGCAAATCAAAAGCTATACTTCTCGAGTAATTATTGCATTCCTTGGCAACCGGGATTTGAAAAGTCTACTGCCAGTATTTTTAGAACACAATATCACTGGATTCCAGTGGGTTGGAACTGAAGCTTGGATCTTTAATTCAGAATTGGCCACAATGGATAAACACCATATACTGCAGGGAGCTATAGGGTTGGCTATCCCCAAATCAAAGGTGGAGGGTCTGCAGGACTTCATTTTAAATATACATCCACTGAAATCTGTTGGCAGGGCCATTTTTACTGAATTCTGGGAGGCTTTGTTTAGCTGTAAATATCCAGTGCACAATGATTCAGGGAACATACCAGCTTGCACTGGTAATGAGAAGCTGTCTGAGGTGGAAAATGCATTTACTGATATGACCGTAATGTCAATATTCAATAATGTGTATAAAGGAGTATATGCAATTGCTCATACCTTACATGAACTTCTTGGCTGCAAGCAAACATGTCCTACAAATAAACAGCCTGATCCTTTCACAGTAAGTTAATAGTACTGCTAAGACACTATTTTAACACTTAGGATAATCCAAATAAGCAAACAAAATATTTCATATAGAACATAGTATACCTTACTGTGTACTCATTTCTCACATTTCAATTTGCCTAATTTTCCTTTTGTTTTATTTCTTCAGTTTCTGCAACAACTGAAGAGGGTGCATTTCAAAACCAAAGAGGGTGAAGATGTTTTTTTTGACAAAAATGGTGACCCCGCAGCAAAGTATGAGATAATAAACTGGCATTTGAATAAAGAGAATCAGCATGAGTTTGTCACTGTTGGGCATTATGACTCATCTCTTACTGATCATGACCATTTATTTGTTAATGTCACCTCTATTATGTGGGCACAAAATACAAATCACGTAAGCATTAGAGAGAAATTATATGCAGTCTCAGTAAAATCATTCCTAATATTTCAAAAGAAAAAGTTCACAGTTAAATAATTAGTTTAGGTTGTTAAATGAATGTTTCATCATCATAGGTGCCAATATCTGTGTGCATTGAGAGTTGTCCTTCTGGAACAAGGAAGGCTGTACAGAAAGGAAAGCCCATCTGCTGTTTTGACTGCATACCATGTGCTGAAGGCGAGATCAGTAATGTGACAGGTATGAAAACACATTCCTTCTCTTACTTCATATTCTGTCAGCTGTCAAGGAAAGTGGGGAGACTTGTGACAGTTTGTATTCCCATAAATTAATTTCACCCAGTAAGGTTTTAGATTACATAAGACTAGATGTTGCCCCTTAGAGTAACCTACTTTCTTTGGAGCCAGGAAGCAGGGCACTGCAACAAGGTCTGTGCTGTTAAATATTTTTGTCAACCAAAACTTGTATTTTTTACTTTGCAATCCACTTCCACTTTATGGTGTAATTTATGCTGATGAATTCAGGACAGTTAGTAATTATCTAGTGTTACCATATATAGTATTATTTATGAAACTTAAATTCTGGGTGGAAATTTAAGTTTTTTTATTTTTGTTTTTTTAATGGCCAAATGGGGAGACTTGGGACAGTTCATGTTCCAAGGTTTTTTTTTGTTTGTTTGTGGTTTTCAAATAAAAAAAAATCTTGAACAGTGTTCTTTTTTTTAAATGTAGGAGTGTATGTGCATGAGGATTGAGCTTATTTCATTCCTTCTTGAGAATGGTGCTCTTTTGTCTTGTCAAGTTTGGGTAAACTGACATTTTTTCTATAGCTGTACCAGCACTATGTGTTCATATAGTTCATAAGTTCTACTTTTGTCTCTTTGCTATTTTTTCCCTTTTAATTTTCATTGTTCATGCAGTGGGCGGCATGATGGTGTAGTGGTTAGCACTGTCGCCTCAAAGCAAGAAGGTCCTGGCTTTTAGCGCAGTGGCCAACAGTTTGTATGTTCTCCCTGTGTCCATGTGGGTTTCCTCCGGGTGCTCTGGCTTCCCCCACAGCCCAAAGACATGCAGGTTAGGCTCATTGGTGACTCTAAATTGACCGTAAGTTGAGTGTGAATGGTTGTTTGTCTCTATGTGTTAGACCTGCGATGACCTGGCAACTTGTCCAGGGTGTACCCTGCCTCTCACCCATAATCAGCTGGGATAGATTCCAGCTTGCATGCAACCCTTTACAGGATTAGGGCCTAAAAATAATGGATGTATGGATGTTCATGCACCGAACACCAAATTATCGGTGATGGGACCAATACTGTACCTCTTTCATATGCCAAATACCAATCAGCTGCATGCTGATTTATAAGGGACATTAAAGGTAGACTGCCTTTCAAATTTTTCAAGTGTAGGTCATAAAAATAATTTTCCCTGGCACCCAATTATTCTTGTTTCGTGTACCAAAAGCTACTGAATTTGAATCACATACTTTCAATTTCATGAGGTTTTTATTTATTTATTTATTTATTTTTTGAATAGAACAGTTAATGAATTTAGGTCCATGTGGCCCTAAATTCTATGCTATTTTTTTCCTGCTTCACCATGACCCAATTCAAGATACTATGGCATGCATCATGTGAAGGCTTTCCCCATTCGGGTAAGGCATTGCGGGATACAAATTTGAAAAAAGAGAGAAAAATGGAGGATGTGAGTGTGTGATTGAAACATGAAAGACCGATTACAGTAATGGAAAATGAGAAGAAAAGATGTTATGCTGCAAAAGAAAGGAAACGCAGGACCAAACTAATAAATATCAGTGGTCAGCAAGCATCTGTATGATCAGCTGTTTGTTTGGTGACAGAATGATGTAAGTGTCAGTACATGGTCAAGGTAAACCTGTAGATGGCAGCAATGCAATACTGGATGCCAGCTGCAGTACCACCCAAAAGAAGGAGAAAAGGAAGGAAGTAAATCTGCGCATGTGCACATGGACTTCCTCTGTCTTCTTGACTGCGTGAAGCAAGTGATTTAATGCACATTAATTTTTTTGAGATATTACAGAAATAAACATGTATCACAATGACTAAATTTCAGAGGGAACTAAATTTCACCGATTTTCTGAAATTGAAAGGCCATCTAGCTTTAAGCTCTTGACTGGGTAACAATGAAATGAGTGGACACAGAAAACATTTTACTGAATTATTTAGCTTATTATTTGCTTTTTCATTCATGCAAACATTTGTTCAGTTAATTAAAAAAAACATGCTTAGAATAAAAAATTTGGTGAAATTGTTTCACTTATTAATTCCCACATTATATATGTAATGATTATCCATCCATCCATTACCTGTAGCCACTTATCCTGTCCAACAGGGTCGCAGGCAAGTTGGAGCCTATCCCAGCTGACTATGGATGAGAGGCAGGGTAAACCCTGGACAAGTTGCTAGGTCATCACAGGGCTGACACATAGACACAGACAACCATTCACATTCACACTTATGGTCAATTTAGAGCCACCAATTATCCTAGCCTGCATGTCTTTGGACTGTGGGGGAAACCGGAGCACTCATAGGAAACCCACGTGGACAACATACAAACTCCACACAGAAAGGCTCTCATCCGCTGCTGGGCTCAAACCCAGGACCTTCTTGCTGTGAGGCAACAGTGCTAATCACTACACCACCATGCTGCCTCATGCAATGATTAATGATGATATATTCACACGTTTCAAGACCTCATCGACTGACTTTAGCAGCGAATAATGCCTTTTGTGAGGACGTTTTTGTGAGAACATTTCAAATAATCTCTTAGAAAAGTTGCTGTTAAGAGTTCTTTTTATGAGTGTGTTAGGGAAAACCATGTAGAGAGAAAATGTTTGTTGCTTAAGAGCAGCTTTCATTTTGTTCTTCAGCCCTAAAGTGCAACGTTATTGCGAAATTCACCCCGATGTTACTCATTTTGAAAATGAATAAAAAATAAACATGTAAACCTAGGTATTTTTATTTTTGTTCCATGTTTTTCTACTTTGTCCCAAATCAGTCAACATAATGTCCCATATTTCCATCAAAGTCTGATGTCACCCAGCAAAAAAATAATGACAGAAAAAGAGAAGTCTGAAAGCCAGTATGTGTGACAAGCTGAGAAACTAATGTTGTGGCAAGAGAGTAAATATTCTCTAATGCAATACAAAAGTAACTGCTACCTGCAAAGAATTTCACACAATCTACAAAAGCTGAAATATTGACCAAGGTCTCCCTACTGTCAGCTAAGAATAAGTAACTGTTCAGGGAGGTTTCTTTTTTCAGTAAGGTATATGTGTTTTTTCAGTAAGGTATATATGGTGTTGTTGTTTTTTTTGTTTTTTTTTTGTTTGTTTGCCTCCCCCTCAGTAAAGTATATGTGGTTATTGTAACACCAACAATTTTCTTCTTCAACCTCATTTGTACTATGTGTGGATTATTTTGCCTATATGCTGTATCTAACATCTCTTTTCTGCTGTTTATTTCTGCTTTTATTTTGTGACAGATTCCATTGAATGTCACCAATGCTATCAAGACTACTGGTCAAATCCTCAGCGAAATGAATGTGTGAAGAAGGAAATTGAATATTTGTCCTACAAAGAAACTTTGGGAATTTTACTAACAGTTGTTTCTATTATTGGCGCATTTATGACAATGGTAATCGCTATCATATTCTTAAGACATAAAAATACCCCAATTGTCAAGGCCAACAACTCTGAGCTGAGCTTCCTACTGCTCTTCTCTCTGACTCTGTGTTTCCTTTGTTCACTTACTTTCATTGGTCAGCCCTCTGAGTGGTCCTGTATGCTGCGGCACACAGCGTTTGGGATCACCTTCGTCATCTGCATCTCCTGTGTACTGGGAAAAACATTAGTGGTGTTGATGGCTTTCAGGGCTACACTTCCAGGCAGTAATGTCATGAAATGGTTTGGGCCACCACAACAGAGATTCAGTGTTCTTTTTTTCAGTCTCATACAGGTCCTTATTTGTGTGCTTTGGTTGACAATATCCCCTCCATTCCCCTTTAAAAACCTCAAGAGCTATAAGGAAAAAATAATTCTCGAATGTCATTTGGGTTCAAGCCTAGGTTTCTGGGCTGTGCTGGGTTATATAGGTTTTTTGGCTTTTTTATGTTTTCTTTTGGCTTTTCTGGCTCGGAAGTTACCTGATAATTTTAATGAAGCCAAATTTATCACATTTAGTATGCTGATCTTCTGTGCAGTTTGGCTCACTTTTATTCCGGCTTATGTCAGCTCTCCTGGAAAATTCTCTGTGGCTGTGGAGATATTTGCCATTTTAGCATCAAGCTATGGTTTATTATTCTGTATATTTCTTCCAAAGTGTTATGTAATAATACTAAAGCCAGAGAAAAATACTAAAAAGGAAATGATGGCCAAAGTTATTTGAAGCATTTGCTGTGTTGGTTTTAGTACACCCTTTTATCCTTTGTACAGCATGTGACCCATTCAAAATTAACTTCAGCTGAATAATATTTTAGACCAAGCTCAGCATATTTTTGTGAGGCAAGTTCTGTAAACTGATTTTGAATTACGTGTAATGCTTAAATTTTTAGTTTAAATACAAAATGTAGATGCAAATTTGCTAAAGTCATAATATGTTACCTGAGAGTCAGCTAAAGAATGTTTGCTAAATTTTACAAATCTAATGACAAGGAATCATGTGATAGCATAGAATGTCACATCTTTGCTACGAGAGGACATAACTGGCCACTCGATGTCCTGACCCAATAACCAAAATTAATCAGTCCATTTAATTCCGGAGAGCTGATCACAACTTGATAACGCCCAATGTGTTAGTTACCTCGAAAAAAAAGTTTCATGGCCGAAAATCGTTGGCTGTTCTATAATGTGGTTTCACATCACATCTCACACTGTACATGTTTAAATGTGAGGCAATTAAGCACTGAAAGTCAGTTAAAAGTTCACAGCTCAATGAAATGTCATACTCAGCATCATTTTAATATGCTTTTCTTAAGCACAAAACATGGATATTGGCTTCACATAGACTAAGCTTGTTTTGTCAAGTTAATCAACTTTATTTCATGGTATGCAGTGGTAACACGTGCTTATAATTATGTGCTATGCCAGTGCGAACAATTTGCACAATATACTGTATTTACTTTCTCATAGAAAGGACACACCTAAGTGAAGCTCTGGGCTCCAGTAAATGACACCAGATATATGATTTTCTCACAAATATGTATTTTTGCAGTGTGGGAATGAAAAAGACCTGTAACGGTAATGTCTAAGGCCAACCCCAATGTTTTTGCAAATTACTCTATTTATTTATTCCAATTGTATTGAACTAGATATGATCAAAATATGAAACTATACTGTTTAAAAATCATTTTCTAAAACATTTTTCATGAAATTCACTGGAGTTACACTATGCTATGCAATTATACAAATGAAATGATTGACATTGAGAATGGTTGCTCATGCTCACCTTCCTATCCACTCATATGTATTGAAATGAATCCGAATTATTATATGAAAATAATTGTTAAATTTATGCCAGATGAGCATACGGCCAACAGATCTTATTTTATATATACACATCTTTGATTGCATGAATGGTGTACTGATGGGGCTTGGATTGTTTCTGTGCAATAAAGGTGCTTAAAGGTAACTTCTTTTGTGTAAGTGTATTTTTGGCTACTTTTGATATTCATACTTCCATGACAGGAACAGAGAGTGAAAGCATGGATTGAGGGTAGTATCTAATTGAGGACCACCCATCTGAAGGCCAATCAGTTGTTCTTGATTGTGCTGTACATTGACTCCTCCACCTCTGACAAAATGGCCCCCAGCCCTGTCTGTGACATGTCAGGCTGTAAGACAAAAGTGAAGCAAAGTCAAGTGAATGCAACAAGCCCCCGCACAAAACCACTTTAACCTGGGCAAAAGTCCATTCACCTGGCTCCCTCCTTTGGACTAAATCTGGTGCCCCCTTTTCACTGAGGTAAGTCAAAAGGGTGGTTACAACCAAAAAATTAGGTACAAACCTTCTGTAGTAGCCAGCCAGTCCCAGGAACTGCCTCACCCCCTTTTTGGTATTGGGTCTCAGGCAGGCTGCAATTGCTGCATTCTTAACAATTTGGGGAAGTACCAGCTCATGACCCAAGTGGAAGCCCAAATATCATATTTCACCCACCCAGTTGCAGACTTCCTTGGGTTTACCATGAGTCCTGCTCATCTCAGCGATCTCAGAACAGCCGTCAGATGTTGTAAATGTCACTGCAAATCATTATTGAAAATGATGATGCCATTTAAATAGGCAGTGGTATATGCACTGTGTGGACAGAGGATTCTGTAAATGAGTCATAGAAATGTTGCTGGAACTACAAACAACCCAAATGAAAAGGTGACAAACTATTGTCACACAAGTGCTGTGGAAAAGGACATTTTCTGCTAGGACACTTGAGTTAATGGAATCTGTGAATATCCCTTGAGTAAGTCCAGTGTCAAATAAAAGCAAGCTTTGCCTAATATATTGAAGAGTTCTTCAATGTGAGGCACTGAATATGTGTCAGTTTTTGACACTGTATTGACTTCTCTAATGTCCACACAGAACTGGACTCACCTGATGGTTTTGGGAACCAAAAACCACTGAGCTGCCCCAGTCACTGTGCAACTCCTCGATTATGCCCATGTCAAATGTAGCATTGACTTTATCCTGAACCACAGTGTTTTGTGTTTGGGGAGCCTATATGGGCAGCTGCATACCAACATCCCTGAATGTGTCTCAATGTGGTGCTCTGTCAGGTTAGTGTGACCAGGCAGACACGAAAACACATCGAATAATTTGTCCTGCAAAATGGCAACCTGTGCTCTCTGAGATTGTGAGAGGTGGTCTCCACAGGGGCCCAGGGTGAATTGGGCTGCACTTTAGAGACTTGCATCCCAGCTCCTCCCTCTCAGGAACCACCATGGCCAGAGCCACAGGAACTGCCTCTTGCCACAGTTTCAGGAACATTTTCTTGGTTTAGGTGACTCAGTGTGTGGAGTATTGCTTTCAGGTCAAGAAAGTAATGAATTTCATTTTTACTAGTTGAAGGCCCCTCCTCCCAATTTTTCTTAATGATTACATTACAGACATTTAGCAGATGCGCTCATGGAGAGCAATGCACAACAAGTGCAAGATGCCTATGAAGACACAGGGAAAACATGTAAACTCCACATGGAAAGGCACCTGTCAGCCATGATGTTCGAACACAGAACCTTCTTGCTGTGAGGGGAACATTCTAACCACTGCACCACCAAAATGCCACAAGGCTTTTGGACAGACAATAATTCAAATGAGAAGAACCCTGTTGAGGCTTGCGGGACCACTTGTACTGCAAATAAGTGGGGTTCCAACCTCATCTCATTATCTCTAGCCGCTTTATCCTGTTCTACAGGGTCGCAGGCAAGCTGGAGCCTATCCCAGCTCAGCTGACTATGGGCAAAAGGCAGGGTACACCCTGGACAAGTCGCCAGGTCATCACAGGGCTCATCTTCCAACCAATTCTGAATATTCTTCTTCTGTTGGCAGTTACTAAAATTTTTTTATGTGCACTGTGTAGCGCTCATTTATGTCCGTCTCCCCCTCCCGTCTTCAGATGCTGCAAATCAAGTTCCAATCTGTTTCAGTCAGTTGTTTTCCATTAATGTCTTACTTTTTTGAGGGCAAAAATACCTGGGGCTATAGCCCTGAGTAATAGGGCCTAACAACACCACTGGACTGACCTCACTATAAAAGGGGCATCAGATCTGGACAAGTCGATGGAGCCATGCATTCACCTGACCTTTCTCTCCCTTTTGCTCTGCAGACTGACCCACTGGACAGAGGACTGGGGGCTGTTTTGTCCCACGTGGTGGAGGGGAGGAGCACCACATGCTGTATATCAGCTGCAAGCTCTCTGTGCAGGAGAATAAGTACAACATGATAAAGGAGTGTCTGGCCATCAAGTGGGTGATGCTCAGTCTCCAAGACTACCTGATGGGATGCCCTTTCACGGTCTGTTCTGATCATGTCCCACTGCAATGGCTTCACCACATGAAAAATGCCAACACAATGATCACTGGTTGGTATCTGGCACTTCAGCCATTCAAGTTCGAGGTGGTTCATAGGCCCGGGGCACAGATGTTGGTGGCATATTAGCTCTCCCAGTGGGGTGGGTATGTTAGCTGCAGGCTCGATGACCACCCGGCCTGAGTCGGGCAGTGGGGGTATATGGCAGCGGGGGCATGGTCAACCATCAGCTGTGGATGGATAGGAGGCAGATAAGACCAGCAAGTAACATGAGTGTCACCTTTGTTAAATTATTAGCAATTTAGTTGTGTGTTTCTTGTGTTCTTGCATGGAGAGAAGCCAGTAACGACAGAGACAGCTGAGCAACTCAGCACCTTGTGTGTGTGTGTGCCGAGAGTGCATGAAGTAAATTTAAGTAGTTGAAAAGTGATAGTAAACTTAGAATAAAATGCACCTTGATTTGTCACAAGGCTGTCTCCCATTTTCTCATTTCCCTGAGCCACAAAACTGCTACATCACCACAAGTCTAGTGCCCCTGCTGCCTGGTTGCTATACACTTTTTCACTATGCCCATCCCCATGAGTTTCAAATGACAAAACAGCCTATTCTCCATGGTACTAAGCTGTCTTTCCATCTACAGTATCTAAACTGTCAAACAGTTAGTTTTCCCTATACTGATATCTGCACATTTTTATTTCCCCTCAGAATGAATTTAATATAGTAAAACATTATTCTACTATAAAGTTAGAAGGCATGTAAATGCTTGGGAAGGATGTGATTGACAGCTTTCCTAGATGAGACTGGCTGTAGCCAGTCAGCTAACTTAACAGAATTTAGCTCAGACTGTACCATCATATACCTACTTATTTGAACTTTTCTGGATACATGCACTAATATAAACTACTAGCAATTTCTATTAAAAATGTTTGAAACACTGAGAGGTTTAATAGGAAAAGGCTAGTTTAATCGTGCTCGTACATATACCCACCATGATCGCAATATCCATCCATTATCTGTAGCCGCTTATCCTGTTCTACAGGGTCGCAGGCAAGCTGGAGCCTATCCCAGCTGACT
>JAODOF010000024.1:46388451-46398658 GCA_027576175.1 Sciades proops | reverse complement strand
CGCGGACACGGGGAGAACATGCAAACTCCACACAGAAAGGCCCTCGTCGGCCACGGGGCTCGAACCCGGACCTTCTTTCTGTGAGGCGACAGCGCTAACCACTACACCACCGTGCCGCCGGAAGAGAATGTAGTACATGAAAAAAAAAGCATTCATGTCCAGTAGCAGGTACTTTCACATCCACATCCTCTGATTACATGCTGAGTTTAACCCCAGCGAATCTATTAATCTTGGATGCATAGCCCAACTGAAAACAAGTGCAGAGCTGGGGTGACTTCTTTCTGGAAGTCTCAACATGGAGGAACTGGTTTTTGTTTGTTTGTTTTTTAACCATTTTTCCTCATCAAGAAGCTTTTTCTGCTTCTCAGTCACATGTCTTATCACTCCCAAACAACAAACTCGGTATCTGGCTAACGTTAGCTACTCACTGAACCAGTACTTCCCTCCAGAAACACATCAGACCAGGAATGCTGATAATCGCCTGATATTTGTCCATCATGGCAGAGAAATTAGCAAGAAGAGTGTGACTGAGAGGAAAAGGGAATTTAAAAAAGAGATTGGCCAGGAAGCTTACACTAAGGTTGGTCTTATCACTGCCTCCAGATGACACGCTCCATCTCTTCCCAGGCTTGCTGTCCACTGGTGGAGATTCTCTGTCTTTCTCAGCATGCTGCAATTTTCTGTTCAGGTCCTGGAACATGTCCTGGTGGCGTTTTCTCGTGTGCATGATCTTCTGTGCAAGAGTAAATAGGATAATACTAATGTCACCATGTACGCAGATCTCACATGAAAATGTACTCCTTTCCATAAGACTACAGATGAATGCTGATATAAAAGGACGCTGCAAGTACCTCAAAATCCAACTCTGCGTAGCGTGATTTTCGTCTCTGTAATGAGTAAATATGAAAAACAATGTTAAGATCTTCAGTGTTATCGTTTTGAGGATTTTTGTATTAGAAGAAAAGACCACGGAAGCAGTAATGTAAGGGCAAAGTCTGTACAGTATCTTTCACTGAAAACTTGGCATGAGCATACAATAAACAGCTTGTGACCTCATGGCCTTTCGTTAGCCTGTCTCAAAGTGTCTGAACAGAGCTTGACCTTCTGCTTGAAGCTGCAACCTTGACTGGGAATATGTTTGGCCTGAGGTCAGGAAAAGCACCCTGGCCTCTGTGGTCACTTTGCTGTCCGCACTAGTCACTGGCTAACGTTCAAAAACGGGAACAAGAAATGACCTCTGGATAACACCCATAATGCTGAAGAGGCTAATTTTGGGTGTCTTTGTCACTTGTATATGTGAGCAATACTTGCAGAATGACATATTTCCTGAATTATATTCTTGTTCTCCAGAATTCCTCCAGAAATCTCTTGATATGGCATATTTTATTTTTCTGTAAGCCTAATGATTTCTCTGTGTTGGACTCTCTGCTTAGACATGTTCTTTCAGCATTATCCTTCATATCCTACACATATATTAAACATTCACATAAAATCTCTAAAGGTGTCTATTATGTGAAAGGGACAACTATTATACACTAAATATATTGGAGGGAAAAGAAAAATGAGAAAATAAAACAGGCATGATCTGAATTAAGGACATAGCAATTAAACAAATCTCATGTTCACTTTGAACACCATGAGAGTTTTATGATGGCGCCTTTTGGCATGTATAGTTAATGCACAGCCATTTAGAAAACAACCCTGTCACCGCATCATGAATAATTCAGGCTGCACATCCTCTCTTAATTAAGCTGCACACAAACAGTGTCGCAGTAGCTAAGTTTCATCCTCATACAGCCTGCAGGTAGGCTCACAATGATACAGAATTTGATTAATGCTCTTCCACTTTTCTGCCTGGTTAAGCTAAAGGCCATGATAACCTTCTAGTAACTGATGAAATGCTACAAGTAGTGAAATTATTTGGCATGACTGTACAAATACAAATACAAAATCTTTATTAATCCTCCCTGTAGGGGATCTTCCAGATTAATTTACACAGTAATAAAAAAAAATACAATATTAAAATTATTTTTTCTTAAAAAAGAAGAAGACTGTTGATAGGGTTTCATGCAATAGATGCAAATGAAGTATATTCCAATCTGCTACCTTTTGGATTAAGATTATGTTATCTCTTCTTTATATGCCCAACACTTCACATGCTGCACTCAGTATTAATAAAAAAGGATTTTATAACTATTTAGGAAGTTTCAGTTCTTTTAACACATCATAGCTGGAAAAAGTAGCAGTGTATTTGTATTTATATTATTCCTATGTGCAGACTACAGGCAAAGAGGCCAAATCTTTTTTTCTCATGTGTGATGCCAGTGTGAACAGTAAGGTACACTTGATCTGACACTTTCAATTTCAGTCTAGGCCACTTTCATATGTACTGAAATCTGGTACAGAGCTGACATTTGTGATTTGTGATTGGCAGTCAGTGTGCTCAACTCACTGTTACCTCGGAGAACTGACATAAACCACACGGTTTGAACGGAAACTACAGTTTCACGTTCACTTCTGATCCATTTGCACACACATGCACAATGCTCACTTCGCACTTGTCTTATCTTGTTTTAATAATGGAAAACTTTAACTCTTCAGACTAAATTCCATTCCCTTGTATTTTTGCACTAAAATGAACATTTGCACACAAATGCAAATTACCACTTTGCACCTGTCTTTGTTTTTCCATTCATGTTGTTTATTGTACTTAGATAGCTAGAAGTTTAGATAGCAAATGTCTAATTAGATTTATATAGATAGTTATTGATGTACCTTATTTTGTAATATATTTTCTCTGTAAATGCATCATGGGAAGCCTGAGGTAAATGGTATTTCAATGCACTTGTATATGGATGTATTGACAATAAAGCTCTCTTGAATCTTGACACTCTTGAGTCTCAAATCTCATAAGATTTATGCGTACTACAAAGAACCGCATACTGCATGGATTTTGCAGGCAGTCAGGACAAGTGTGAAAATGTCACACAGTGAGTTACAGGCTGTGAATTGCTTTAAAAATGAATAATCAACAAAACTTTCATGTAACTAGAAAGATTCGCAGTGAGTTCCAACATTCATCAAACTATCTAATTCTATTTTGTGGCTCAGAAATGTTAACAATTTACATGAATTGTAAACATAGGTAAACAAGCTGACGTTTCTCACTTCTTGTTTCACATGATTGCTCTCACATTAGGGTCAGTTAAAGAATGTGAAATATTCAGACTAGCATCTGATATTAGTCATGTTAAAAAAAAGTTAATTTGAACAACTTTGAAAAAAAAAATGCAGTAAATTGGAACTGTATCTAGCCATAGTAACATAAACATCAGTAAGTGGACATCATCATGAGTAAATTGTTATACAGCACAAGCTATGGTTGTGGCACAAAAACAGATTAACTCTATCATCTATGAATTCAAATTTGGAAATATATATAACCTTATAAACTACAACTTGACTGGCTTACCTCTAAGGAGCTCATGGACAGTGTGGAGATGGTCTCACTCTTCGACATCACGCCTGAATTCCCTGAGTCCGTTGGCTCTAACGCGCTGTTAGTCCTGTGTGACTCACTGGATATGTTCTGTAAGGGGGAGTCCTTCTCCGAGCATGGCACATTCACCCTTTCAGCAGGAAAACTCTTTATCCCATACCCTGGCACAGCCTCTGTGCTAGCTGTGTTGCTCAAATGGATGAGTCTGGTCTGTGGCACATGCTCGATGCTGATGTTGTACTTGGAGTCCTCTTTGGTTGGCTTGGTTGGCCTGAGGGTGGTGGCAGTGATGGTATTGTTATTGTAGCCTTGTGTCACTCCACCTCCCTCAGACCCCACATTGTCCCCCTCCAGTTGTTTGAAAAGCTCTCCATCACATACGTAGATGGCCTTGGCACCAGGCAACTCAGTGCTGATGCCTGCTGTAGCTCCTTTGTCACGGCGCAGTGTGAGCGTGTGGCTGCCATATTCTGCCACATTCTGCAGGTGTACTTTGGCCATGCTGGCAGGCATTGTATTAAAATTGGAGCCTTTCTGCACTGTGAGCTGCTGAGAGGATAACTTCTCCTCACTCTGCAAGGAAGACCGCTTACCAGGACCTGAGAGAGAAAAAGACAGGCATCAAGATCAACCTTGAGATAGATAGGGGTGGATAATCCTATCTATAACCCTAGATAACCCTAGATAACCCTAACCCCTAACGCTAACCCACAAGATGCTCTACAACACACTTAACAACAAACTTCAGCCTAAAAAAACAGTTGCCACCCTTGGATTTTTCCTTTGACTCGACCCAGACAGGAGGGGCTGGATCAAGTCTGAGTCCACCCACTGGACTTTTGGTTCTGCAGCAAGAGGTACTTGTCAAGATCATTTAGCCCCACAATTAACACCACAATCCTAAGCAAAAGAATGCTCAGCAGAATAACAACAACAACAACAAAAAAAAAAAACATTTCACCAGGGGGTGCAATCAGCACACAAATACTGTAACATTTGGGTGCATCCATTATATTGCAGAAATGTAGCTAGAAAGCTTATCTGACAGGGACATTATAGGATTTTCTATTTATAAAAGATGCCAGTAACAGATAATTTTTTTAAGATTTAACATATTCCCATAAATATCAATGTCTTTGCTATCACAACCAAAAACATGTAAAATGTTTTAAATAAACATTACATAGTTATCTGTAGATTAATTAGATTAAGTTACAAACTTACATACCATTTGCTAGCTACAAGTGGCACAAGCATCAGCAGTTTGATTATGTGTAACCACAGAAACCACTTCTTTACTGCTAATCTTTCAGACAGATAAATACATAGTCTACACCCTGGAGCTGTGAGACGGCAACTCTATCTGCTGTGGCTCCCCTACTATAAGATGGTGACATTAAATGACATATTACTCTGCAACAGCAGTGTAAAACATTAATTAACTTGTGGAAATGATGTTTATACTTTCAAATCTTTTTTTATATATCTAATAGCATATTTCAAGGGATGTAGCATACATTTATTGTGATGTAATTACAAATACAAGTATAGATTAACATTAGTGATAAAACTATTTCAAATTTACTAACCATGAATCAAGTTTACATTCCTAATTCCTAACTTAACATATTTATTGGTGTCATTGGTTTATTTTTGTTCTTTGGATTTTTCTGCCTTCTAAACCCAAAGCTGTAATATTGACCAGTTTTAGAGCCACATAGCTGCTGATTAGTATGACAGCTGATTCACTGATTGTATCCACAGCCATTACCTAATTATTTTCTTGGTTGTAGCCACAGCGTGGTGTGCGTGAAAGAGAGAACACTCTGATGAAGGCTCAGAGAAGCCAAAACACATAGGTGCAGTTTTAATATGTTTTAAGCGCACTAAAATAAAGGCTTCTTAAAATTAACCATGTGAATGTCTTGGCTCTTCTTTTCTATTTTGACAACATGTGACCTCTTTTGCCAAAGGGCACCCATGGATATATTATTTTTGCAAGGCATCAGTGAAGTTTTTTTTTCCCCCTGAGATAAACTTAATTACTTACTTACTTGCTTATTTATTTATTTATTTGTTTGTTTGTTTGTGCATTACACTTTCCCTGGACTATAACAGTTCATTATGGCCACCCCTAATCTCAATCATGACTCCTGGAATCAGTACATTTTCATTCATATTTGTTTATTTGGAAGACATAAACAAGCTACTAGAATACCTCTGTTTATGGCCAGGTATGTTTTGAAACCAAAGTAGCTTGCTATTTAATATACCAGCCAAAAGTTTGGACACACCTACTCCTTCAGAGGTTTTCCTGTATTTTGACTGTTTTCTGCATTATAGAACAATACCGACGACATCAAAACTATAAATTAACACAGTAGTTACTGCACTTAGCTTGCTGTGTCTACTCAATTTAGGCAAATGATAGGTCTTTTGGAAAATAATCATTATGTTAGAAGCTCATGAGTGAAAGCAACACTGCCAATGACAACAATGATAATACAAGCAGATGCTAGTGCTGTCATATAAAACATTCCTGATACAGCCATCTTTGATGTAACTGGCCAGATCTCCACGATAAAGGATTATGTCCATTTAATGCATTATAACTGTCTCACACACACACACACACACACACACACACACACACACACACACACACACACACAAATCACTCCTTAAACACACTGTCAGCCTTACTGTGCATCTCAGCCATGTTATGTGGCTAGATGCCGGTGTGATATGGCATCTACAGAGATAATCAGATTCACAGCTCTGATGGATATCAGAGAAGAGAGTGCTATTTGATGGCGAGATGTCGGGAGGGACTTAATTAGAAGCGGTGGATCTGAGACACAACAAGAGACAGACAGCGCTATTTACCTGAACAATACAGCTCAGCGGCAAGCACACTGTGGCTCTCAAGGCAGAAATTGCATGATGGGTATGTAATGTGGTGTGCTTCTTGTCAAAACAGCCAGCCGGACCCTCAAGAGGCTGACACAATTGCAATGGCTCTTGGTATGTGAAACAGTATGAAAAAAGAAAGCAATTCTCACTCTGAGGCACTGAAATATCTAGAATGATGCCGTACCTGATCTGCAAGCAATGTCAACGTCCTTCTCAAAGTCAGTCTGAGGAAAATGCAAGAAGGCAGTTTTAGTGGAAGGTGACAGAAGGGATATAGTGAGTATACAGACATCCTTACTGTGGAGTATTACTGATTTAATTACCATGAGCTGCGCGTGACCATTCTGAAAAGATCCACCCGAGTCGCCATTTCCATCTTCTTGGCGGTCAACAACTCGACACTTCACTGCTTCTTGAACCTAAAGTACCACATAAACAGAGGTCAAACCCTGACAGAAATCACGTATTGTAATTTTTCACACAATTTTATTTCTCCTATTAGCCCAAAGATACAGTTAGTCATTGGTACAGTTTTGCCCATATTTGCACACCTCTCTGCGCAGGATACAATGCACCATCACAATGACAAAGCCCTCAAGGGAGTCGAAGATGGCGAAGAGGATCTGGAAGAGAGCTGAGCGGCGGTCAGTAATGGCCAACACTGCAGACATCCAGGTGAGTGCTAACAGTGGCAGAACCACGCATGAGCTCCAGAGAGATGCCCTGCAGGAAAGGAGGGGAAATATACATCATTCAAAACCACAAAAAGGGCAAAGTTTACAGATAAGCATACCTGCTTTTAGTTTTGGACAACTTTAAAATGTGACAGATGAAATACATAATTTATTTTCCTCTTTCAGTTTTAGACCTATTGAGCATTCAGTATTTCAGTTTAATCAGCATGAAATACTCAATAGGATTGCCCATACCCATGTGTACAATTGTGGTCAGAAGTCTACATACACTCATCATGGACATGAATGTCATGGCAATACTGGGCTTTCATTTCATTTATTTCTTTGAGCTCTTACTTTTCTGTGGGAGAATGATGGTACAACATAGATCTTTAATAGAAAAAAAAAGAATTTGGTGCACAAGTTTTAATTTATTTTGGGGTTGTGGCAGCAGGGGTGTGGTTAAGCACCAGTTTGTGAATGGAGGGCGAGGCAGGGGAAGGTGAGTGGCAAAGTGATCACACCTGTGTATTATTAATGATGTGTGTCTTGCAGTGATAGCTGAGGGTTTATATGGTGGGAGGAAACAAAAAGGAAAGCTTCCCTGTTTGAGGAGAGCTTCCCATGGGGTTTTCCCTGTTTGAATTATTGTACAGGCGTAAGCCACATGGTGTCCTAGATGTCGGACACAAAAATTGGGAGGAGGGACTATCTAATAGTAAAAATGAAATTCAATACATCCTCAACCTGTGTGCAAAACTCTACACATTCAGTCACCTAACCCATCTGATCATCTGAACCAGTTTCCTCTCAGCTGAGGGTGACAGTTTGGGTCTTCTTCTAGACCTTGGCAAAGTGGCTACACCTCCCAATAACTTGTACTTGTCAACAAACCCTTTTTTATTTTGGCAGAGAGAAGCTACCAACTGTACTCAATCATGATCACTAAAAGGAAGTGAAGAGGCCTGGCCTTAGTAAGTTAAAAGACATTTTGGAACTTCCAGCACCACTGAATTAATAATAAAAGTGGGTGGATGCATATTTCTGACCCTGTATGTATAATTCTGACTATAACAAATATCCTAGAAAATATATTTTAACTTGTGCACCAAATTCTTGTTTCTGTTGTTGTTGCTGTTTTAACATTCTTCCCCAGAAAAAGAACAGTTCAATATTGCCATGACATTCATGCCCATGATCTGTGTGTGTGTACACATCAATGAGCTATAAAATTAAAAACAATAACAGGCAAATCAACTGCATTAATTATGTCATTACAGTGGCACCTGTCAAGGGGTGGGTATATTAGGCAGCAAGAGAACAGTCAGTTCTTGAAGTTGATGTGTTGGAAGCAGGAAAAATGGGCAAGTGTAAGGATCTGAGTGACTTTGACAAGGGTCAAATTGTGATGGCTAGATGACTGGATCTGAGCATCTCCAAAATAGCACATCTTGTGAGGTGTTCCCAGTATGCAGTGGTTAGTACCTACCAAAAGTATTCCAAGGGGGGACAACCGGTAAACTGGTGATAGGGCCATGGGCAGCCAAGGCTCACTGATTTGCATAGCGCACGAAGGCTAGCCTATATGGTCTAATCCCACAGAAGAGCTACTGTAGCACAAACTGCTGAAAAAGTTAATGCTTGCTAAAACAGAAAGGTGGTTCACTGGTTGTCCTTCCTTGGACCACTTTTGGTATGTACTAACCACTGCATACCAGGAACACCCCACAAGATGTGCCATTGTGGAGATGCTTAGACCCAGTCTAAGACCCAGTCATCTAGCTGTCACAATTTGACCCTTGTCAAAGTCGCTCAGATCCTTAAGCTTGCCCATTTTTCCTGCTTCCAACATATCAACTTCGAGAACTGACTGTTCACTTGCTGCCTAATATATCCCACCCCTTTACAGGTTCCACTGTAACAACATAATCAATGTAAATTTCACCAAATCCATGTAATTAATAATAGCGGAGCTCCATACTTAAGAGAATATGGTAATGCATCGACTTGATTTTTGATGGCTTCTGTGACCATATGACGTCCATATGGTCGAATGATGTACGTGTACCACCACAGGGTACCTGATTGTAAGTGCAAGGCAACATATCTCATAAACACTTGACCACCAGACAACAAAATTTGTATCTTTATTTACTTACGATAGATGGGTTTTTATCCAGTGCTTATTTTTAAATTTGCTTTTTAAAAATAACAGATTATTTAGAAACACATTTTGTGGAAAATATTCATGACAGTTTCAGATAAAATGAGTGAAAACAGTTTTATTTGTCCACTAGCTTGTCTAACAATTGACAGCTGTAACTAGACAACTGTTTGATATATCAAATCTGAAATATCAAAACTGCATCTCGAACCCTTGGAGCTCATATGTTGCATTCGGCTGAGGTGTATGTTTTCCAGTAGGGTTCCCCCCCCACGAAGGATTTTATCCTACTGTTTTTTTTTCATTATGAGCAATGTGTCTTTGCATTATCTGCTTTTTTACCTAAGTGATTTCTTACTCTGCATACTTGTGTAAACATAATAATTGTATAGTTCAATAGTAATTATGAGCATCTTTCCTTAGTTTTAGATAATCTAAAACTACTGCAGATTGATATCAATTAGTTCTTATGTGTGATAATATTTGATTGTAACTATACAGTAATGATGTAAAGTGAAAGCGCTGGTTCAATGCTGTCCGCCAGGCACCCAGCAGAGTCACGCCATAGTAAATATTGTGGTGTTGTTTCTGGCGTATGGCATGCGGTGTCAAAGACAGGACTAAATATGTATTTGTAACTGTGATGTGTCTCTTATTATTGGTATCACTGTCACAAGACAATGCAGTAATTTACTGATGTGAAATACACTACACAATGTGATGGTTCATATGCTCATATTTTGCTCATACACTCATCAGGAGCCCCACTTTTAGGCACTGCTTCATGCTTTAGTGTGTGCTCAGTGTAAATGAGTACATCCCCTTTGAAAAGTAACATTTTAAACAATATCTCAATGAACACAAACAATTTCCAAAATGCTGACAAGACAAAGTTTAATATAACATCTGTTTAACTTATAACGTGAAAGTAAGGTTAATAATATAACTTAGATTACA
>JAODOF010000024.1:46366945-46377896 GCA_027576175.1 Sciades proops | reverse complement strand
AATTTCCATTAAATTATTTGCTTAGAAAGTATAAGATAAGCAATTAACATGACTGAATGTTTACAATTCCTTTACAAGATATAAGACCTTTTCATGTTTAAACAGTTGTGACTAGTTTGTGGCTATACATAAGACCATTTGACATGGTTATGTTTTGTTTCGCACTGGCATTTCATGTTTCAGAAACACAGACTCTGAACAGAGGAAAAACATTTACTTTGCATTTGATGTGGGATGAATGTGAAGGCATACTTCCCTATCCATTCATCTTTCAACATACACAGTATGATCAAAATTATTTGGACACCCAACCACCATACCCATATGTGGGCCTTCTCTAAATTGTTGCTACAAAGTTGGAAGCACACAATTGTATCAGATATCTTTTGATGCTGTAGGTTTACATTTTACCAGAAATGGCTGGAAATAAGGGGCCCAAAAATGTTCCAGCATGACAATGCCCCTGGGCACAATGTGAAGTCCATGGAGACATGGTTTACCAAGTTTTAGTGTAAAAGTGGCCTGCACAAAGCATAGAGTTTAACCCCACTGAACACTTTTGGGATAAACTGGAATGCTGAGTACGCCCCAGGCCTCCTCGCCTGTCATCAGTGCCTGACCTCACTAATGCTCTTGTGGGTGAATGAGCAAACCCTCACAGCCATGTTGCAAATCTAGTGCAAAGTCTTTCCAGAAGGGTGGGCATTCCTATAATGGCAAAGAGAGATTACATCTGGAATGGGATGTTCAAAAAGTACATATGGTTGTGATTGGCCAGGTGTCCACAAACTTTTGGTCATGTAGTGTATTTAAAGGTTTTCACTGTCAGCTTTTCTTTACACAAGCCATGTCGTCCATTCACTAATCAGACCAGAATTGGTTTAAAAAAAAAAAAAAAATCTGTTAAACTCTCCCATTTCTCATCTAGTGTCTCTAGCCCTATAACTAGTTGATGGTCTGATGAGCTGCCTGATATGCTAAATAATTTACACAAATGCATGTGCTTACTATATGTTAAATGTTCCGTTTCTTTTTTTTTATTCTGTCTTTCTTCTTTGTTAATTTAGTGGTTTTAAACACCAAAATACATTCTGTAAAAATGAAGTGTGTCTTTGAGAAATCCTTTCTGTACCACATGCTGGAGTTGCAATTGAAACTAATAATATTCACCTACATGAATTTCTGTAAGTATGCATATCATTAGTCTGGCCTTTTCCATATTTCTCTTTTGTAACTGTCCTTTTCATAATAAATAAATAAATAAATAAATAGAAAATCCCAACCTGCATTGCCAGATCTCTGAGGTGTTAGCACATGAGCCATGTGCAGGTTCTGCATTGTGCTTAGTTAGGCACAGCACACATTCAATATTGTAATTAAGCATGCTATGGATTTGAACCTCGATGAGGCCAAGGGACAGACAGAAGGGGAAAGGGAGCCTTTAAAGGAATAGATGTCTTTCTGAAACTCAACAACACACACACATACACAAAGCAGGAGAGAGAGAGAGAGAGAGAGAGAGAGAGAGAGAGATATTAATTTAAATGTACCTCCTGGTCTCAGTTCTGGATTCATTTGCATTCTTTAATTTGACAGAGCTAAATTTTGAATAATTGAATCAAAGCATCGAGAGCCACTTAATCTGTCAAATGGACTGTGGAAAAAGTCTAAGAATTAATCTAAGTACCCTACCAAGATCTAGCAATATTGATATTAGCCAAAGTATCAAGGTGATCTGGGGGTCTTTGTCTGTGCCAATCAGTGCCCAGGTGGGCAGAAAGATCAGCCCTGAGTGGGAGCAAAGGGGGATACTGTGGTAACCCTGGCACAAAAAAGTAAACAAACAAAACAAACAAACAATCAATGTCATAAATATCATTGCAAAGACAGACACACTTGTGTTCTGAAAAAGAATTTGAAACAAATGAAAGGAGAAAAATGAAGCTGCTAGATGCATAAACAATGGCGGCGGTGGCCACACAGCAGCCTGCAGGCAAACCAAAGCAGGTGCCCAGGAAAGGAAACAAATATCAGAAAGAGAGGTCCAGTGACAAAAATAAATGCTGTAACATAAACGACTATGGGAATACCTGATTATTCGTCTGTGGTATTAATAATCCATGACCACAATGGAATAATTGTCATAACTGTGATTGTACAAGCAAAAGGTGAAATAATATCACTAATCCATACAGCATAATATTTAACGCTACAATAACAATTCTCAGTTTATATTATAATCAGTAGCCCCTTTAAGTTAGATGATTTAAAACTTGTTTTAATCAATGAAAGGTAATGGGAAAACTGCTCAGGCTGAACTATATTGATTAGATATATGAAATGTTAGAGAATTATTGTTTTGTGTTTGCCTTTGCTGGGCTTGACTGCTTTCCTTTAAACAACCATTCCCATTAAGAAAATAAAAGCAGGCCTGGACATGTACAAATTTAGAACATCTACAGCAAATAGCACCACTCAAAAATTAAGAGAAGCTGAGGATACAAATTGAAAAAAAAAAAATCAAAGGAATGCAAGGCTGTTTACGTGAGCTATGCTGCTTTTGAAAGGATCAACAGCCAGTCCTCTCTGATCTCTCCCGTGTATCTACCCCTTCACTTCCTTCCTGATGTCTTTTGTCTACTTCCATCCTTTAAAGACCATTAAATTATTCTTATTGCTTTGCTAGAACAAATGATGCATATTTTTCTCTTGACCTTTTTATTGTTATAATACGGCTCTCTCTTTCACTCTGTCCGTCACTCTTCATCCTTCCCTCTCCTCGTCTACCCTTTGACTTGATCAGTAACTAATCCATTTTTCCTGTGTGCAGTCTTTGTAGGGAGAGACAGAGGCCTGGCTACTGAGCCTATATGCTTTGCTGCTTTGATGGATGTATGATGAGGCATACCCTGCCCTCTCCTTCAGTTTCATATCAGTAATGCCGTCTTTGGACACCAGTTTGTTAAAAACCAGAATCCCGATAACCATGTTAACCTGGAGAAGAGAAAACACAGAGGTGAACGGACATGCACAAGACAAAATATTCTCACTGATAAAAAAATAACTGGCACCAAACATGATTACACAAAGCGGAGATTAACTCTCTAGATCCAATTATAGAGATTAGTCTATGCTCTTCTGTTTAAACAGACACCTAAATCCATAAATGTTTTCCACCAGATATTGTGCTGCAGGCTTTCTGGGAATAGTGTTTTAGCTAATTCAAGGGTCAGCTATTGATAAGCAAACAAGGAGTGTCTATTTAGCTATCCCTTACAAAAGTCTCATTGCCTGCCCTAAAGGACTGTAATTTTGTAGCAGCTGGAGAGGTGAAGAGCTGGGAAGAAATCTCTCTCTCAAACAGGAAAGCAAGGACCAAGAAAGTACCAAGACTACAGCTGCAGCTGGTCCCACAAATGCGTACAAGAGCCCTCCTTCCAGAGACAACCAGCAGCTAGCAGGATAGAGAGAAACAAAGAGTAACACAGGGGGGAGAGAGAGAGGTTAAGAAAAGGTGACACGTAAGGGAAAAAGATGGTAAGACTGAGAAAGGTCATTTCAGACAGAGGATGTATGATCCATGAAAGAAGGAATTTGCATATTTGTGAAACACTAAATCCAGTAATCCATTCCATGTTATTGAGTAAGTGTAAAAGGATGCAACAGACTGCAAAGGCTATGGTAAAAGTAGACTTACTAGTTAACTGTACCATATCCTTTAGCCTTGGTAAAACCAACAGATATGGCCACAACAAGAGCAGGTAAGCCTTTAGAAAAGAAAAGAAAGGGAGAATAATAATTAGACAAGAAGTACTGGATAATAATACCTATGCCTACATTTTAAGACATAATTGTTCCATTATCTACACCGCTTATCTGTCAGGGTCACGGATGAAGCTGGAGCCAATCCCAACTGACTTTGGGCGAGAGGTGGGGTACACCCTGGGAGGGTTGCCAATCCATCACAGGGCTAACACTAAGATGAACAATCATTCGCACTCACATTCACACCTATGGGTAATGTTGCTTTGCTACTTGACCTAATCTGCATGTTTACAGACTCTGGGAAGAAACAGGAACACCCGGAGGAAATCCACACAGGCAGGGGGAGAACATGCAAACTCCACACAGAAAGACCCCAGTTGGCCACAATGTTTGAACCCAAGAATCCTCTTGCTGTGGGGTGAGAGTGCTAAACACTGCACCACAGTGCTGTCAATCACATAGCAAGCATGGCAAAGCACTGAACCTTCAGAAGCATCATTCACATTCCTTGCTTTTCCATTCTCATTCCAACAAATCTCTTTCCCTAAATATTTTAATCTATTGTCCTCTTTATTATCCTATTTGGACTGTTTAGAAGTAGCATTTGTTAGCCAAGACTAGAACGGGCAATTTGTCCAGGCAGAATTTATCAAAATAATCCACTACTCTTAGGAAATCAAAAGTTTGACTCCCAACAATGCCACAGCCAGCTGGAGCCAAGACAGCAAAATTAGCCATGCTCGTTGGGTGGGAGGGGTGATATTCTCTCTCCGATGTCAATCACGGCAATAGTGGCCAATCATGGACATCTGTGACCTCATGTTTGCAGAGAAAGGTAAAAGTGATTTCCTTCACATGTGCACTACTTTCCTCCAAGCAAAAGTATGCGTTACGCTTCACTGCCCATGGTTGGTAGCTCTTGTGTGATATGGGAGAGTTGGCTGGGGGTGAGAGAAAAATCCCAGCAGAATGAATAAAAAAGGTCTCTTAGCCTGGCCTGCTTGGTAATCCAGACTACTCATGGAGTGCCTAGTTTGTGTCAGAGAAAATGGATTGAAGAGAGTAGCAAACGGTGATTAAAGACAGCTAAATATAGAGCAGACAGACAGAGCTCACCCCATCCCAGGCAGAGGAAGCGCTTGCGGATGATGCGGTTTCTCAAACGGCCAGTCACAGCCATGTAAGACTGCCAGGCCTCCGTCAGAACCCAACAAAAGGAGGATAGAAAGAAGAAGTGTAGAAAAGCAGCCACAAGAGTACAAACAACCTGACATGGAGAGGAACAGAAAGAGATAACATGTTTTAAGGCATGTAGAGAGAGTTGTATGTGTATTTGTGTATGTGTGTGTGTGTACTTGCTTCCTATAAAAGTTACCTGGTTTCGTGTCTGAGTCTGACCAATGAGGATTAGTGCATTAGAGGAGATGATGGACAGGCAGAAGTTGATGAGAATGACGGAGCGTTCGGAGCGGATGTACCTTCAGGAGAAGAGAGAAACTCTACTTAGGAAAATCTCCAGCCTCCACACAATGACTCATCCAAGCAGCAGATGTCATGATGATAGTCACAAACAGCCATGTTCAGAGTTGCATATTGAGGAATTAATACAGACATTGTGTCTTCAGATATAATACATTTACGCTCTGCTTGACACTTTGTGTGCATGGCAAAGTCTTTCAAAAACAGGTGTGTCTCATTAATGCAAGATTGAACTCAAGTCGATCTTTGTTCGTCAGTCTGCATTTCTATCCCTTGCTTTTGCAGCTTTAAAGGCAAGTGCTTGCATATAAAGGTAGTGGTGTAGATGCTATTAAAACCACCTAATTCTAATATTCTTGATATGAACCATGCAAAAAATCTCCTTAAGCACTTGTGTAAGCCAAAACTGTATGCAGACAACTTTTCCTGCCTAAATATTATTACATAAATATTATCATTTGTGTCAGCCCTGCGATGATCTGGCGACTTGTCCAGGGTGTACCCTGTCTCTCACCCATAGTCAGCTGGGATAGGCTCCAGCTTGCCTGCTACCCTGTAGGACAGGATAAGCGGCTACAGATAATGGATGGATGGATGGATAATTTTAATCTGATGTGTTAATATGCTAACAAGGCGATCTGTCCATGACTCTAATGCTTAAAATAATGCTTTCTCTCACAGTCCAAAGACATGCAGGTTAGGCTAATATGGGACGGCCTTGGGCTGAGGTGCCCTTGAGTGAGGCACCTAACTCCCACCTGCTCCCCGGGCACTGTTAGCATGGCTGCCCCCTGCTCTGGGTACGTGTGTGTGCTCATTGCTCACGCATGTGTTCACTGCTTCAGATGGATTAAATGCAGAGAGGCAAGGCAAGGCAAGGCAAGTTTATTTATATGGCGCATTTCATACACAGTAGCAGTTCAATGTGCTTTACAGAGGTAAAGGCAAAACAGTAAACAAAAAATAAATAAAATTACATAAAGGAGGAAGAAGAGAGAAAAATAAAAATATGAGAATTAAACAATAGTAGAATAGAGTAATAGTATATAGTAATAGTAATAGAGTGAACTTATTTTGGTCCATGAAATAGAGCTTTAGTAGGACATTAAATATTGAAACACACACACACACAAAGCTTTTGTAAATGGAGTGTGTGTGTGTGCGCGCACACATGCGCACAAGTGAGTAACAGCACCACCCAAAGTGTTTCATTCCTCTTATACCACAATTTGCCAACAATTGCTACTCTTTATTTATCAAAGAATAACACAATTTTTGTATGCTTATTGAAACATTTAATGTTATGGTACATCTGCAAAACAAGTTCTCGTTCTCACTTGTGTTATAGCGGCTATAAACAGTCGTTCCCTCACCAGCCTTTCTTTATTCTCTTATTTGAAGTTAACAAGATTCTTGTCATGTCACTGAGAAACACAGCGCTCCGTTCCAGAAGACTGTCCATGAAGGAAAACTAAGTTGCAGCTTTAAGTTGCAGAGTCTTGACACTGGAGACTCCTTCCATAAAAGCCGAATAAACATTGTGTTGGATTTGTGAAATGGTGCTGTAAAATCAAACGACCAAACTCGGTACAGAAGAAGACAAAGTTCTCATCATTTTATTTAAGCAGACATGAGTGGAGGAAGGTCACGACGCACGTCTTATCAGAGCTAATAGTTCGAATAATTTTATCTTTTATCAATGGATCTACAGAGCATTTAAAGATAAAGACACGCATTTCTCAAACAGCTGAGAAAGCAGAGTGGGTTCAGGAACTCAGGCGTATCACTTGCACATGATGAGGTTCCACTGATGAGAGAAGACAGTGAAGAGTCACACAGACACACGCCGTGCAGCAGGAAGTGTAAAGGTTTCCTCCTCTGCAGGACAATTACTACTCACTGACTAATAATAATAATAATAATAATAATAACGTTCTAGCAGCTGCATGAATGTCACAGATGGTGGGAATCTCAGAGAATGAGAGCAAAGGAATCTCTGTAGGGTGTGTAGAAGTAAGAACACGTGTTCATAACCCCCCCCCAAAAAAAAAAAAAACACACACACACCAGACAGGGCGGTTAATAGAGAATAATTAAAACGCAGTAATTGTGTGTCCAGTGAGAGAGAGAGATTTTGTGTGTGTGTATTGGTTGGTTGGTTGATGTTCTACGTATTTACTGTTATACATCAACACACGCATTTACATCAGTGTCTGGACTCCTTTCTACATTTATCATTAACTCCAAAATGCTTAATTCATAAGAATAATAAATCAGTGTGTGACACTGAGCTGTGTGTCGATTCTCATGAATCACACAGCAAATGTTTGGAGTGTTTCAGTCTGTGTTTAATGAGTTTTTTTTTTTTCTCCCAGGCCTTTTCCTTCAACTCCCTGCTCGAGCACATGCTAAATTACATTTTCAGCCAGGACTGATTCTGTTCCAGAGTTGGTACAGTGAGGGTGTTATCACCTCTCTCCTGAACCTTGCTGAAAACATGCCTCATCACATATTGAAAATCCTCTTGAAAATTTTTAGCAAGAATGGTGTTATTTGGTCTCAAGTAAATGCAGCATGCTAATGCTAACTTCCACCTCCCTCTGGTTTTATACATTATTAGCTACGTTAGTGCTTCTTTAGTGGCAGATGCTTTAAGCTGTAGGTGTCTGTCAAATATCCAAACTCTAAAACTGCGTGATTAGTCTCACTAGGAAGTCATCGAATTGTCTTTATTAAGAAAAGGTTAATCTCCTTAACTCATGCTCACACCATGAGGTGTGAGCATGAGTTAAGTCACACCAGACTTATAGTCTGCAGAATAAAATAATACATGCCATAGAGAATTTCTGTGTTGTTGTTATAAATCCCATTAATTCTGTGTGTGTGTGTGTGTGTGTGTGTGAGAGAGAGAGAGAGACCAAACTAAGCATGCTGATAAATTCTGTTTTATTCAGAGTTATTTTTATACATTGTGCATTATCTGAATTCCTGTCTCAAAATTCCTTGCTGTGACCTTTGGCAACAACTGTCACCCAATACATGTCAGGGTGTGTTGGCTTCTTCTTCTTCTTCTTCTTCCTCCTCCTCTTCTTCTTCTTCTTCAATGAGCATAAACTAAAATTCCATTCAAACTTTTTTCAAGATACCCTGCGGATTTTAGGTTTTAATAGAATTATTTATTTGATGAACCTTATTATTATTATTGTTATTATTGAAATATTTCAGACTAAATTGTCGATCAACTGACAAATGAACTGATAGAATGGTGGTCAATTTGAATCCCAGTTTCTATCTGATCCTGCTCGATTCTGACCAATCAGTATCTTTTCTTTCCTGATTGATTTACTCTGTAGTGCTAAGAATTGAGTTCGTCTCCGAGCAACAGAGAGATTAACAGCTTTACATATGAGAGAAATGTAAACTCTCACTATTAAACGGCATCATTTGATTATTTTAACATAAACCAACATTATTTTGAAGTATTAAATTTACCTTATGGGTGTGTGTTTTTATATCGAGGTGGAGAGCAAGTGTCCCCACAAGGATAGGAATATCTGATGATTTTGACCGTATGAGGACATTTGTGTTTAGTTAAAGTTAGGTTTAGCATAGCATGAATTAGCTGCATAAATAATAAATGTCAGTCAAATGTGTTTGCGTGTGTGTGTGTTTGTTTTGAATTTTCTGGTAATGGTTCTACTTGTACATGTGACCTCATCTGAACCTTTCCTCAATTGTTCCTCTTTCCAGATTGAAAATATTGATACATGTTTGGCTTTTCTGGCAGCAAAAGGTGTGAACATACAGGGACTCTCAGCAGAAGGTAATAAACTTTGTTGACCAACACACACGCGCACACACGCACACCCATTGCAGTTCTTTCAGGATCATCAAAGTAACTGCCATTGAGTCTTTCTATATACTTTTTTCCCAGAGGCCATGCCAGGGTTACACCTGCTTTTAAACTGTATGGGCATGTTCTGCTGCATTCATCTTGTGTTCATTTAACACAGTAACTGTGTACATCCAAAAAATGAAAGGTGTGCCTCTTACGAAACTGCTGCATCTCCACACATGTGTAATCACGTGTCAAATAAACGTAGTCTCTGTACCTGTCAGTCTCGGCAAACAAGGCGTGGCCTCTGAACATGTCAGTCTCTGTGAACAAGGCGTGGCCTCTATACTGGTCAGTCTCGGCGAACAAGGTGTGGCCTCTTTACCTGACAGTCCTTGTGAACAATGCGTGGCCTCTGTACCTGTCAGTTTCGGCGACCAAGGCGTGGCCTCTGTACCTGTCAGTCTCGGCGAACAAGGCGTGGCCTCTGAACATGTCACTCTCGGCGAACAAGGCGTGGCCTCTGAACATGTCAGTCTCGGCGAACAAGGCGTGGCCTCTGTACCTGTCAGTCTCAGCAAACAAGGCGTGGCCTCTGTACCGGACAGTCTCGGCGAACAAGGCGTGGCCTCTGTATTGGTCAGTCTCGGCGAACAGGGCGTGGGCTCTGTACCTGTCAGTCTTGGCGAACCAGGCGTGGCCTCTGTACCGGTCAGGCTCGGCGAACAAGGCGTGGCCTCTGTACCGGTCAGGCTCGGTGAACAAGGCATGGCCTCTGTACCGGTCAGTCTCAGCGAACAAGGCATGGCCTCTGTACCAGTCAGTCTCAGCGAACAAGGCGTGGCCTCTGTACCTGTCAGTCTCGGCGAACAAGGCGTGGCCTCTGTACCTGTCAGTCTAGGGGAACAAGGGATGGCCTCTGAATCTGTCCGTCTCAGCGACCAAGCGATGGCCTCTGAACCTGTTTGTCTCAGCGAAACAAGGCTTAGCCTCTGTATTGGTTAGTCTCGGCAAACAAGGCGTGGCCTCTGTACCTGTCAGTTTCGGCAAACAAGGCGTGGCCTCTGTACCTGTCAGTTTCGGTGAACAAGGCGTGGCCTCTGTACCGGTCAGTCTCTGCGAACAAGGCATGGCCTCTGTACTGGTCAGTCTCGGCGAACAAGGCGTGGCCTCTGTACCGGTCAGTCTCAGTGAACAAGGTTTGGCCTCTGTACCTGCCAGTCTCGGCAAACAAGGCGTGGCCTCTGTACTAGTCAGTCTCGGCGAACAAGGCATGGCCTCTATACTTGTCAGTCTTGGTGAACAAGGCTTGGCCGCTGTACCTGTTAGTCTCGGCGATCAAGGCGTGGTCTCTGTACCTGTCAGTCTTGGTGACCAAGGCGTGCTGTCTGTACCTTTCAGTCTCAGGGAACAAGGCGTGGCCTCTGTACCGGTCAGTCTCTGTGAACAAAGCGTGGCCTCTGTACCTGTCAGTCTCTGTGAACAAGGCGTGGCCTATGTACCTGTCAATCTCGGTGAACAAGGCGTGGCCTCTGTACCGGTCAATCTCGGCGAACAAGGCATGGTCTCTGTACCTGTCAGTCTCGGTGACCAAGGCATGCTGTCTGTACCTGTCAGTCTCAGGGAACAAGGTGTGGCCTCTGTACCTGTCAATCTCGGCGAACAAGGCTTGGCCTCTATACCTGTTAGTCTCGGCGATCAAGGCGTGGTCTCTGTACCTGTCAATCTTGGTGACCAAGGCATGCTGTCTGTACCTGTCAGTCTCAGGGAACAAGGTGTGGCCTCTGTACCTGTCACTTTTGGCGAACAAGGCGTGGCCTCTGTACCAGGCAAGCTTGGTGAACAAGGCGTGGCCTCTGTACCAGGCAAGCT
>JAODOF010000024.1:46043989-46059703 GCA_027576175.1 Sciades proops | reverse complement strand
CCCCACTACGCTAACTGAGGTAACCCGCCAAGTGGGCAGTATAGAGGTTAATGGTGTAGCTGGCCAAGCTACTGGGCTACCGCCATTTTGAATGAGGGAGACAGAGATGGGATATGATGACATGCTGTAAGAATGTTGTCCTACTGTACTGTACTGTTGTGTACATAATGTGAATTGTTTTATTGTGGTTGTTAGTTATTCCTGATTAAAAAGAGTGAATTAATAAAATTCATTTAAGGTTTAAAAGGTTAAGAAAAGATAGATATATTGAAGTTAAAAGATAAATACTCATTTAAAAAGCTGCTTAAAAAGACAATTAAGTTGGTTATGAATATTCAGAGAATCAGAGTGGAAGTGGTAGAGGGTCGATGTGAATGTTGTATTAATGGAATGTGTTTCCTACACCATGTGTGTAGATTGGTTTTATTCTTTTGCTAGATCAGGGATTGATCAGTACAAGTTCTGAACCTTCCGGTTCAGTGGCGAGCCAGGCGATCGACCGAGAACGGAGAACGGGATCCACTCCAAAGAATACAGACCCCTATTCACTACACTTTGATACAGATAAGAACATTCACCATAAAACCTACCCGGGTAGTAGAACAAACTGATATATATACACACACACACACACACACCAAACACAGAACTGAACTTTATTCTTCTGATACAGAAGAACAGGACATTTTTGGTTGAACTCTGTTTTATTTTTTTTATTATTATTAATTTATTTCTTTATTAAAGAGCTCTATTTTATTTTTGGGGGGTTTTCAAAGTCCATGTACTGCCAGTAATAATTGTGGATCCAATAAATGATCATTGTTCAACTTCTGCTCAAGTCCAATTTTCCGTACCTAGAGAATGTGGTTTCTTCCCTAACATTTAGGTTAAAGGTGCTACACATTATATTAGTATGAAGAACTTCAAATATATTAACTTTATAACCAGGTTTGTGTGTTATACCTCGATAATCATTATAAATAAATGCGATGCCACCTCCTCTGCCAGTTAGACGAGGCTGGTGTATATAACTTTATCCAGGAGGGCTAGCTTCATTTAATGCTATATATTCATTTGGCTTTATCTATATTTCTGTTAAATATAGTACATTAAACTCCTGATCAGTCATAAGTTCATTAAAAATCAGTGCTTTAGATGTAAGAGATCTAATATTTGATAGCCCTACCTTTAGATCAAAGGTGCTGGCAACGACTGTACAGTCAGCATGATCTAATTTTATATTGATTAGGTTCCTGGAACAAACTCTGAGCATTTCAACCTTTTCGTTTAGCTCGGAAAACAGACACAGTCTCAATGTAGTGGACCTGAGTGATGACTCTGTGCAGCTAGCAGACAGTTGGTTTAACCTGTTTGTCTGTTCCCTGGCCTTGGCTCTGGATTGTCAGAAGTTAACTAGACCTGTTCTGATACTATGAGCTATGCTGCAAGAAATGAGCGCAGCACCTTCCCGACCCTAACAGGCCAGCAGTGTTCTCAAAATTAGTCCCATTATCTATAAAGCCCACACTGTTTTCAGAGCACCACCTAGACAACCAGCAGTTCAATGACCATAACCTGCTGTAAGCTATATCACCACACCGCATTGGGATGGGGCCAGAGCATTCTACAGCATCGGACATCGTCTTCGCTAATTTAAACACCTCTACAAAGTTACTCTTAGTAACCTCAGACTGAAGAAGGCATGTATTATTAGCTCCTACATGGATAACTATCTTTGAGAACCTGTGCTTGCCTAGGACCCTAAAATTACCTGCTGTGTCTGGCGCCCTGGCTCCCGGTATACACCTGACTAAAGTTGCTGGTGCCCTTAGAGGCCTAGCTAATTTCACGTGCCATATGATAGAGTAAACCGGCAAGTGGCCTAGTGGTTAGCATGTCCACCTCTTGATCAGGAGATCGCGAGTTCTACTCACGGTCAGGTCATACAAAAGACCATTATAAAAATGGTGCCTACTGTCATCTGGCAAGGCACGCTGCAATAAAGATGCGAGTGGGGAGTCAAACTCTCATGGTTACCAGAGGACTAGCCCCCCACTGTAACCCTAGCTATGTAATATAGGTGAGAGGCCGAGGGCTATGAAATGGAGATTGGCGCCGCCAAGCATACCATTGAATGGTGCGGGAAGGACTTTGACTTTGTATGATGGAGTCCCCTAAAACCAGAGCTCTTTCAGGTTTCTCAGAATTCCTTTTTGCACAGTAAAGTTTTAACTGGCATTTGTGGATGCAACAATGTATTGTAGTGCTTGGCAAAGGTATGCCAAAGTCATCCTGAGTCCATGTGGTTATATCAGCTGTAGATGAATGACGTTTTTTTCATGCAGTGCCATCTGAGGACTCTGAGATCACAGGTGTTGAGTTTAGACTTGCACACTTGCCCTTTATGCACCCACATTCCTCCAGATTCCTTGAATTGTGATGTTAAGCCCCATCGAGTGTGAAATATTCAAATCCCTTCCCATCTTTTTGTGGAACATTGTTTTTAAACATTTCACTAATGTTCTGGTACATTTGTTGACAAACTGGAGAGCCTTGCTTCTCAAAGACTAGACCATTCCTGGATACTCCTTTTGTAGCAAATCATAGTTATGATCACCTACTGACATAACCTGTTTCAAATCACATCATTATTTAATTGTTTTATGCCATTACTAGCCTTAAATTGCCCCCAAAATAATGTTGCAGGCCTGAAAAACAGGAATGGATTTATATTAGCAAATGAAGTGAACTTGACCTGACAAAACATGAAATATCATGGGTTCATACTGTCTGCAATGAAATACAAGTAAAAGTAAATATAGAAATCACTGATTTCTTTTTATTATGTGCATTTTCCATTCTGTCCCAACTTTTTCTGATTTGGGGTTGTCATTTGATCCATAATAATCATGACTGATCTCCTTTAATGAGACATTTTTGTTCTTTACAGATTACAGAACTTTTACTTTACTAACAACAAAGACAAAGCTCCACAATGTCATACGGATCCATTGACGGCGGCTCCTTTGGCGGCAGGAATCCATTTGGTGGTCCCACAAGGCAGGGCTACCAGCCAGTAGGTAAAGACCCGTTTACTTTCCTGTACACACTGTATAATCTAACTGCACTGTGTGGCTTCAAGATGAGAGCTTAGGCCAAACTATTTATCATCATGGTTTGTTCACCGAAATACCATAAATCATTTGACAAAGACAAAGAGGAATTCTCAACTTATTTGCAAAGCCATTGGATTCTCTGTTTGGTCTCCATAAATCATTATGTAACTAATCAGCCATATGGCTGCTTATAACAAAGGTCTACTTCAGCAGATTCAAACGTGCCTAGTGATTTTGTGTCAAGTTTGACACTGTGACACTGTGCCTTTAAATAGCTCTGCAGTAGCAGTCTGATGTCACAGCAGAAACTTCAGTGATTGTGTTGTAAAATCAGTCCATAAATGGAGCATCAGCCTAATGGTGCAGACTGATCACTGGGTCCAGAGCTGTATAGTTTGTCTCGGTGATTCTGCAAGTGGGATCTGGCAGTCTTTAAAGTATAGTGCGCTGTGATTTTCTTTCTTTAACATGGCAGAGTTGGACACAGGATGAGGATAAAGTTGGAATAAAAACACACAGGTGCACACAGTCCAAAACACAATCAATAAACAAGTTTCAAAGTGAGACAGAGGTCAAAGCTCAATGTCATCAAGAAATTGAGGGCAGAGAGTAACTCAAAGCACAACTCCAAAAATATAGCAAAACATATTAAAGGAAAACACAAGAACATTGTTCTTGTACATATTGATTGGTTACATGAATCAAATGGGGTTAATCCCAGCCTCAGTAACTCAAAAACAAGTAGGTTGATAAATGATGCCATGTTGGATTTAATGTGCTTTGTTTGTGAAAGGTTTAGGAATAAGAACCTCTAAGGCTCTCATAAATATGTAATATTATTGTGCACATTTAAATAATGACCCAAATATTTGAATAGTTGGATTGTGTTCAGGAAATAAATGCTGAGGGGGTCCATGGTATTTATTTTACAGTTAAACAGGTCCCTGATTGCAAAAAGACAGCATGAGGATGTGTATGAAACATATGATTTTTGAAAATGGCACATTGTTGATTTTTAACAGTAATATACGGTATTCATTACTTTTGCACTTGTTCCACTTCAGGATTGCTTTTTATGATATGCAACTTATGACTAATCCAAAAAAAGCTTGACACAGCAACTTGAATGTTATGTTTTGCATAATGACAATGTACAACAAATGATAGCCATTTTGTCTGCTGATACAATGCACAAATTGACATTGTTAAATAAAGAAAAGGTTCCAATCAGGAGCTGGAGTTAGCAGCTATTGTCTGTGACAAGTTTTTGGCTACAGTGCCTTAAAAACATGCTATAAAGCCCATTTTATGCTGTCATCTTATGTTTTGGATTTAAAACAGAGTTTTTCTTTTAACTGCTCTACAAATTCTTAAATGCCATGTGATTATAAAAAAGAACCATTTTAGAATCTTTAAACAAAAGTGAAAATTAGACAGAGAACTAGGAAAAAAATTAAACAGCATTCATATCGGTTATCATCACTGAATAAAATATGGTAAAATATAAAAAGTCATGCATTTTTTAAATGGCCTTCCAAATTTGCTTTGATTTCATCTATGACATTGACTATCTCTTGCAATAAGTCCCAAAAGTATGATGGAGGCTTTCACAGTAACATTTCACAATGCAGACAAAAAACACATTCACAGAAAGGACTCTGATTGTAGAACAATGTGAAGATGGGGGGAAAAGCTACAAATCCATCAGCAAGTCTTTCACAAAAAGGCTTCAAATCCTTCTTTAATTTTGATTAGCTAATGATGCCATCAATCTAGCAATCACAGCCTGCTATTATAGTGTATTTTCAAATGTAAATTTAAGAAAATACACTTCAGGAGGCATTAAAGGTGAAGGTACCTACATAAGCTATCTGCTGTCATGTAGAATATAAATGCTAATACATTAAGAGACAGTGCAGATGTGGATACTAAATCCACTTTCACTTATGCTTAATATAAGTTTCATCATATGTCTGTGAAATATTTCTGTGTAATGAAGAGCCATCACTCTGGCATAAGCTCCATTTCTGCTCAATGAGTCATTATTATTTGAAACACTTGGCAGTACAGCATTCCTTTTTATGCTCATGAATAAAGAGTGTTTTGTTCACTGCACTCGTTGGATCAATCATTCCATAAACAAACGTGATATTAAGCAACAGCTATTTTAATGTAAATAATGTTTGGAGGGTCCCCACCCACCCACAAAATCTATTTATCAATCAGTTAAAGACAGTTCAGTTTAAACATTTAATATTTCACTTAACTGTAGTGAATGTGAGCTACTTTATAGACAAAATAACAAGGGCTCTATATAATATATCTTAATCTGACAGAAGCTTATTGATTTACACTTATTTTCCTGACACAACCACTTGATTTTTCTACTTTCCTCCTTTTTTTAAATAACTTTCAACATTTTATAGCAGTCTAACAGCAGTGATCATTATTGATACCTACAGATTACATTAACTGAAACACAAAATTTCAATGTGCAGAAAATGCTTAAACTCTCAGGACTCCATTGTTCTTGTTCATACTTTTCCTATACTTCTCCTGATTTGTGAAATTGGTAACACTTTACAATATGGTTCCACTTTTACAGCTTAAAATCAAACAAAACCCCCAGAATAAACTGATTTATACTGGCAGATAATATCCATACAAGACATGTTCAAGTTTTCACTTGTTAATATTTGTACCTGTATACTGTGTACAGATATTATTTTAAAAGAAAAACAATGTCCCTGGGTGCTGACATCTTACTCTCTCTGAGGTTCAAATATTGTGCTCGGAGTACAAATTATGTGAGAGAATATGAGATTGTGATGCCATTTACATACCACATGACTTACCGAAGCTAAGACCTAATGGATATATTGCTTCTAAATTGTTTTAAACAACCCTAAAGATGTCCGGGTGTCAAGCGTTTGGCTGTGTAATTAAAAAAAAAAAAAGCCAGATCATATTTTTGTAACTCTGCTTTTATGCGTTTCATTTTTATTCACTGAGAAAAGCAAGCTTTTGAGAGTGCAAGAATAGCATTGCTATGCCAACCGCCATTGTTTACTAGTAGTTATTTTTGGGTTTTGTTTGACTTTACTCACTGCTAAGTTAGTAAGTACTTCATCAAGTGTTACCATAATATCTCAGTAATTACTGATAAATTAAATTAAATAAATAAAATGACATACCAAGGATAGTGTATGCCACGTTACACATACAAAAGAAGTGGTTCAGTATATGATGACACATTGTTACAATTTGTCACCATTGTAATGTAATATTAGTTAGTAAATTACTCTTTAAACAGAAGTTTATTATACAGTATAGTGATTAGTAGTTATTGATGAATTACTATAGTTAACACTTAATTAGTTACTGCTAAGTTAATAAGTACTTAAGCACTGAGGAACTATATTGTAAAGTGCTACCTTTAATTTCTTTGGTTGGCGACATGGTGGTGTAGTGGTTAGCACTGTTGTCTCACAGCAAGAAGGTCCTGGGTTTGAACCCAGTGGCCAACAGGGGCCTTTCTGCCAGACGGACTGGGGTTTGAACCCAGGTCTCTGGATTGAGAGGCAGGGTAAGATCCCCTGAACTACCACAATGAATGAACTGGCTCCAATTGCAGAGAGACACAATCACAAGAAGGTAACTGCAGAACTTTACTTTAGATCTGGCAAATTCCAAATAATGCAGGTTTTGCACCAAACAGGTCCCATACGAGGTCTCAGTAACAGAAACTTTCACAAAAGGAAGTCCAAACAGGCAGCATTAAGAAACTTGGGCACAGTATCAAAATAGTAGTCAAAAGGTCTCAAACTCAAGGCTTACATTTTCAGGACCACAGCAGACCGTAGAACTCAGCAAGGCACACAAGGCTAGGCACACTATATATACCTCCATGCTAATTAGACAGAGGTGTAAGTAATTAGCAAAATGGGCAAAATCAACTGGGTACTTCTAGTGGTAGAAGAAAGGTACTGCAACATATGAAAAAGTCCCAAATCCTAACAGGACCCCTTTCCCTAGGAGCATCTCCACCCCTCCCAGGGCAATCTGGGTGTGGCAAATGAAAGTCCCTTATGAGGTCATGGTCAAGAATGTCCCAGGCTGGAACCAAAGTCCATTCCTCTGGCCCATACCCCTCCCAATCCACCAGGTACTGAATGCCACCCCAGGCCTGGCAAGAATTCAAGAGCCTGTAGATGGTGAAAGCTGGCTGTCCATCAATGACTCGAGGGGGAGGAGGGGGTTTGGAGGTGGGGGCCAGCGGTGAGGGAATAACTGGCTGCAACCAGGAGACGTGGAAAGTGGGGTTGACCCTCATGGACTGGGGCAGCTGAAGATGGTATGAGACTGGATTGACCCGTCTCTCCACTTTGAATGGACCCACAAAGCGAGGTGCCAGCTTCTGGTTCTCCACTCTCAGGGGAAGGTCCTTGGCAGACAGCCAAACCCTCTGCCCAGGACAGAAAAATGGAGCAGGTCTGCGCCATCCGTTCGCCTGGACCCAGTAACTCTTGGAAGCTCTAAGCAGAGCTTGTCGGGCCCTTCTCCAAGTCCGCTTACACCTCCGCACAAAACTCAGGACTGAAAGGACACTAGAATCCTCCTCTTGCTCAGGAAACAAAGGAGGCTTATAACTGAACAGACATTCAAATGGAGACATACCAGTGGAGCTACACTGGAGTGTTGTGGGCACATTCTGCCCACAGAAGGTGGGTACTTCATGAGGCTGGATTAGCTGACACTAGACATCTCAGGGTGGCTTCAGGTCTTGATTCAGTCTCTGTCTGCCCATTCAACTGTTGGTGGAAGCTGGATGATAGACTGACTGTGGCACCAATGAACTTGCAGAAAGCCCGCCAGAAGCTGGAGGTGAACTGGGGTCCACAATCCAAGATGATGTCCTGGGGAAGACCAAAAACTTGGAAGACATGTTCACACATTAATCTAACAGTTTTGGCAGCAGAGGGAAGTTTGGGTAGGGGCAGAAAATGTCAGGTCTTAGAGAATCTGTCTATTACAACAAGAATAACTGTGTTACCTTGGCATGAAGGTAATCCCATGATGAAGTCCAAGGAGATGTGTGACCATGGTCTTCGATGGATCAGTAAGGGATGGAGCATGCCCTGAGTACTCTGATGTGGATCTTTGCTCTGGGCACAGACTGAACAAGCTGCCACAAAGGTTTTAGCATACTCCTTCATGCTGGGCCACCAGAACAGGTATTGGAGGAATTCCAGAGTTCTTAAGGATCTTAGGTACACTGTTAGTTGTGAAGAATGACCCCATTGGAAAACCTTAGCTTGAATAGACTTGGGGACATAAAGCTGGTTGGTGGGTCCAGAACGTGGACGAGGGTAGTTCTTAAAGGCTCGCTGTACCTCAGTAATAATGCCCCAGCAGACTGGTGCCATGACTCAGGAGCTGGGTAGAATGGGCTTGGGCTGGATCTCAGGAGAAACTGTCTGGAGAGGGCATTGGGCTTCGGATTCTTGGTCCCTGGATGGTAGGAAAGGGTGAAGTCAAACCTGTTGAAGAACAGAGCCCTGCGTGCCTGTCTTGGACTGAGCCGTTTAGCCTGTTGGATATATTCCAGTTTCTTGTGATCAGTCCAGACTAAGAAAGGATGTTGAGCTCCTTCCAACCAGTGTCTCCACTCCTCAAGTACCAATTTTACAGTCAGTAATTCCCGTTTCCCTATATCGTAATTTCTCTCCATGGCTGTGAGCTTGTGGGAGAAGAATGCATAGGGATGTAGTTTCCCATCACTTGCAGTCTGTGACAGAACTGCTCCTACTCCCACATCAGAAGCATCCACCTCCACAATGAAAGGTCGATCCGGCTTGGGCAGACAGAACATGGGAGCCATGGTGAACTTCTGCTTGAGCATATTAAAGGCCTTGTCTGCCTCAGGGGACCAAGAAAAGGGCACCATGTCTTTTCATGTCAAAGCAGAAATTAGAGCGGCAATGGAACTAAAACCCTGAATAAAATGACAATAAAAAATTTGCAAAGCCCAGGAAACTTTGGGGCTCCTTAACTGAACTCTGGGTCAGCCAGTCTCGAACAGCTTGGAATTTTTTTCAGGTTCCATCTGAACGCGACCTTCAGAAATGATGAACCCAAGGAAGGTCACCTCCTTGACATGAAAGTCACATTTCTTTGGCTTTACAAATAGACCATTCTTCAGTAGACGGCTCAAAATCTGGCAAAAGTGTTGGACATGCTCTAGTAAGCTCTTGGAAAAGATCAAAATGTTACACAAAGATGTACTGATTTAACATGTACCTAAGGACATCAATAATAAGAGCCTGGAAGACAGCTGGTGCATTGGTGAGGCCAAAGGGCATAACCTGGTATTCATAGTGCCCAGTAGGTGTGTTAAAGGCTGCCTTCCATTTGCCGCCTTGTTGGATTCGTTCCAGATGATAGGTGTTGCACAAATCCAACTTTGTAAAGATGGTGGCACCTTCCAAAAGTTCAAAAGCAGAGACCATGAGGGGTAGCAGGTATCAGTTCTGGATAATGATTTTGTTTAGACCTTGATAATCTATGCAAGGCCAAAGACCTCCATCTTTATTCCCTACAAAGAAGCCAGCCCCAGCAGGTGAAGATGAAGTATGGATGAAACCTGATGCCAGAGCCTCCTAGATGTAACTGTCCATAGCCTGTAATTCAGGGGCAGACAAAGAAAAGATGCGGCCTCTAGGAGGAGAGGTTCCTGGCAGCAGGTCAATGGCATGGCCATAGGGCCTATGAGGTGGGAGGTCCATTGCTTTCTTCTTGCTGAACACTTCCTGTAAGTCATGGTACTGAGAGGGGACTCAGGATAATTCAGGATGTGACAAGGGCTCAGAACACTGAACAGGCTGATGTAAGCGGCAGGTAGTGTGACCGGCAGGGCCCCACTCAATTACAGAACATGTAGACCAGTCTAGGTGTGGGTTATGGAGCTTCAACCAAGGAAACCCTAACACCACTGGATATTCTGGGGACTGGATGAGGTGGAAGGACATCGCGTCACAATAGTTATCAATCTGGACTCTCAATGTAACAGTTCTCTGATGAACACAACCATCGCCCAGGGATCGACCATCCAAGGCTGTTACAGAAAGAGGAGAATCCAGGCTGGTGGTAGGGATTGACAGTTGCTTGGCAAGGGAAGAGTCCATAAAATTACCTGTTGCCCCTGAATCCGCAAAAGTTCTAGGAGAGTGCTCCTGACCACCCCAACCGATGGAAATTGTAAGGAAGAGACTGGCAACAGGTAGATCAGGAGAGGTCACCCCTATCACAGCCCTCCTGATACTGGATGAGGTTTGGCTTTTCCCACTAACTAGGCAGGAACTTTGGAAATGGACTGGTTCTTCTGAAGCCCTTAGCTAGGGATCTCTCCTGAAGATGATAGCCCAGGTCATTCGTCTGGACAATCAAAGTCTCCAAATCCCATATCTCTTCCCAAGAAACTAACTCATCTTTAATCCGGTCAGATAGTCCATGGTAATGGGTGGCCAGAAGGGCCTCTTGGACCCAGTGACTCTCAGCTGCAAGGGTCCAGAAGCAAATGGTGTAGTCTGCAGGCCTTTGACTCCCCTGGCACAGCTGGTTAGCTGCATCCCTGCCACTCACTGTTGGATTGAAGACCTTCCGCATCTCCTCAGAGAAGCCGTCAAAGGAAAAACAGATGGGATCTTGCTGGTTATGAAAAGCCATTGCCCAGGCCAGAGCTCTGCCACTCAGAAGGATTGCAACTTGGGAAGACTCAGTGGGGAAGGTGTTGGGTTGTAGAGTGAATGTCAAACGACACCATGTCAAGCACCCATGGCACTCATCTGAGTCTCACCTGAATCTGTGTGGGTTAGGCAGACAAGGCTCTAATGCACCTCCAGGTAAGACTTGATGTTGGAGAGGAGCAGGAATCAAAGTTGTAGAGAGGGCTTGAATTTGTTAGAGGATTTCCTTCAACATAGCCCCATGCTGAGCACTCAAAACTTGTTTGTGACGACACTGCACAGTTTCCTCCTGGCTGTTTACAGCAGATACAAGGCAAGTCACTGTGCTTAGGAGGGCTTGGGCTCTCTACTGGGTCTACAATGGCTGAGTTCTTCTGTCAGGTGGACTGGGGTTTGAACCCAGGGCTCTGGATTGAGAGGTGGGGTAAGATCCCCTGAGCCACCACAATGGATTAACTGGCCCCAATTGCAGAGAGAGACAATCACAAGAAGGTAGCTGCAGAACTTTTACTTTAGATCTGGCAAATTCCAAATAATGTAGGTTTTGCACCAAGCAGGTCCCATATGAGGTCTCAGTAACAGAAACTTTCACAAAAGGAAGTCCAAACAGGCAGCACTAAGAAACTTAGGCACAGTGTCAAAATAGCAGTCAAAAGGTCTCAAACTCGAGGCTTACATTCTCAGGAGCACAGCAGACCGTAGAACTCAGCAAGGAGCACAAGGCGAGGCACACAATATATATCTCCATGCTAACTAGACAGAGATGTAAGCAATTAGCAAAATGGACACAAATGGACAAAATGGACACACATTGGCAAAGTGGGTACATGTAGTGGTGGAAGAAAGGTACTGCAACATATGAAAAAGTCCCAAATTCTGACACTTTCTGTGTGGTGTTTACATGTTGTCCCCATGTCTGCATGGGTTTCCTCCAGGTGCTCCAGTTTCCCCCACAGTTCAAAGACATGCAGTTAGGTTAGTGTGCGTATGACTGTATGAGGACCCCAATGAAAAGATGTTCATGGTGGCAGTTTGAAATTGTGAACTGTGCACATAACTGGGCTATCCTAAATACATGTGTTTCTTCTTCTTCTTCTTATTTGCTATTAGTTTATTACAAAAAAGTAGTTCATAGAAGTTATATGTTCATGGAAGTGGTGGCTTACAAATTAGGGCTCTGAATGGCAGATTGGTTAAGAGTTTGAATCCTGGTACCACCACAGTGCCACTTTTGGATACATAAGCGCTTAACCCTCATCTGCTCAGCTCAATTATAAGTCACTTTGGATAAAACATTGCCAAAGGCTAAATCTAAATGAAGCCTATGTTTTAAGTTGAATAACTGAATGTAGAAGCCATAACTTTAAGAGGGTGAAACAGTTGGCAGTTCATCAGTTCTTAGACCAGTTTTATGTCTGTGTCTACATAGGGGTGTAAGAGGCAAGGCAAAATCTGCTTTCTGCTTACAAAAAATAGAGATGTCCTGTCTGTGTAGATAGTGCCTAATGTTTAGCATGTCTACCTCTCTATTGGGAGAGTACGAGTTCTACTGGCAGTCAGGTCTACCAGGAGATCTATTTATTTAGGATAGCCCAATTATGTGCACAGTTCACAATCTCATAAACTGCCACCATGAACATCTTTTCAATAGGGTCCTCATACAGTCATACACACATTAACCTAACTGCATTTCTTTGAATTGTGGAGGAAACCCATGCAGACATGGGGAGAACATGCAAACTCCACACAGAAAGGCCCCCGTTACAGTGGTGACATACCAAAACCCATCATAAAAATGGTACCTACTGCCATCTGACGAGGCACGCCGCAATACAGGTGCAAGTAGGGAGTCAAACTCTTGTGGTTACCAGAGGACCAGCCCTCCACTGTAAGTCTAGCTATGTAATATGTAATAGCTTTGTAATGGCTAGGCTGAGGCAGAGGGCTAGAGAAATGGAGATTGGCACTGCCCAAAGCATGTTAAGGGCCTGGTTAGTACTATGATGGGAGACTGCCTGTGAAGACCAGGTTCTGGCATGGGAGGGACTTTGACTTTTGACTGTCTAGAGAGATTGTTGAATGGGGAAAACCTACACATGGTGTCATAGTAAATAAAGTCAAACTAAACAAAATAATCAAAATAATTTTAGTGTTGAACTGCACCAGTAAAATATGCAATGCTAATACTTATCAGTTAGCAAATATGACCCAGGACAATTCCATATCATTCTTAGTGTGTGTGAATGGGTGAGAGAGAGAGAGAGCGAGCAAGACAGGGCGAGCAGTTCGACTGGTGCCATGTTGCTAACTAGCTAATGTCTCGGCTTGGGATTTTCACAACAATGGACTTTCTGCCTCTTGAATTATACATCATATCAGGTCTTGCATGTTTCACATGTCTCACGGAGGTTCGTGCTCCAGAGCATTCCGTTAAATACAGATAGATGGGACTACATGTTATCCATTACTTTTCCATTATGGAAGCCTGAGTGGGAATGAACGTTTATCTATACTGTGTTTTTGCCTCAAACAGTAACGGATTTCATATGGGGGGGATTAGGGCTGAGTGTGAGGTTGCATTTGGAGGCCTCCTGTCTCAGAGGAGAGCCGACTGAGTCCTGTAGCTCCAGTCATTAGAGACAGGTCTTTGATCACAGGCAGACCTGTGTTCAGAAGCCTGTCAGCTTTACTGTGTATCGGCACTCAGGCGTCAGCTAAGCTGGAGCGGGGCTAAGGCGATGATCAAAGCTAAGGTTAAGTCTCTAATGGAGTTGTCAGTTGAGCTAATCTTTCTCCTCCTACCTGCTGCCAAACCTTTCAGCTCCCTCCAGCATATGCATTTTTCCCCCCTCACTCACACTCTAGCTCACACCTTCCATTTTTTTGTTTCCATTTTCCCTCTTTTTATCTTTAAAGGTATTTTATTAAAAAATGCAGTTCACACGTGTGTGTTCAGGGCAACAAAAGAACAGATTGCTGGAAATGCAGGTGGGCTTGTAGGATGTTAGAATTGGTACTAATATAATGGGTACTATTTTAAACCTAACAAAATTTCATGAGCCTAGGGCTCCCCCCGTCCCAATTTGGAGCATCTTTTAAACCCAGTTTACACCTGACTGCAACAGCACTTCAGTTCTGGCATGGTTTCAAGCTAGAAACACAACAATATTCAAGCTAGGTTTTGCATATCCATAAGCTAAAGAGCACATGGGTTATATTTCAGACTCTAGCAACGGCACATCAATTCAAATCCAAACTTCATAAAAGTTCTAATGACCACCAATTATACAGTGGTAATACAGGTTTTTAATAATCTGATAGCCAGTACAGGTATAGTTTAGTATATTGATTAAACCTAAAATGAATGTTCACATCGGAGTGACTGCAGTGTGTCTACTGTTGTGAGCTCTTTCACACAGCAATTTATAAAAGTATCTTAATTAATAAAAACTCACCATGCATGATATTTCCCTCTTTGATGTTTTTGTAATGTTATTACAGAAAAAGCCTTTGTCACATGCACACTCAAGCACAGTGAAATTCATCCTCTGCATTTAACCCATCTGAAGCAGTGAAAACACACATACACAAGTGAGCAGTGAGCACACACACATACTTGGAGCAGTGGGCAGCCATGCTACAGTGCCCGGGGAGCAGTTGGGGGTTAGGTGCCTTGCTCAAGGGCACTTCAACCCAAGGCTGTCTCGTGTTAACCTAACCACATGTCTTTGAACTGTGGGGGAAACTGGAGCACCTGGAGGAAACCCAAGCAGACACGGGGAGAACATGCAAACTCCACACAGTCAGCCACTGGGCTCAAACCCAGAACCTTCTTGTTGTGAGGTGACAGTGCTAACCACTACACCACTGTGCCACCCAAGTGATTAAACTGTAACCACTATTATCTCTACACAAATAATGATGTCATCTAGCAGTTAAATAATTTAACCTTTATCGTTGTGGAACTTCATAAATGGCCATTGTTAGATCCTAATGGGACACTAAATGAGTGCTTCATTAAATATAGATGCACTTTGAGTGTAAACCCATGAAGTCTATACATAAAAACATTGATGCACAGTACTAGTATTTTAATGTAAAACATAAATACATAGCCTTTTCTGTTTAGATCTAGATAAAAAAAAATCTAACATTTCAATTTTGTATTCATTTATTTTTATTCTTGTTATACTTTCAAATTTAGCATCTATCTCTTAAACAGAAATGCTACAAAACAAGGTGATCACTTAAAAAAAATCTGAGATAAATATATTTGCACTTCCTAACACTTATGATATTATGAATCAGATATCATATTTCAACCTTTAACTGTTCTTATTCTGCTGACAGAGGATTTTGCTTTTTTTCTAGAAATAAATGCTTGATGTTAGAAATATTATGTACCAACAAGAACAAGACTGTCAGCTTTAAATTAGAAAAAAAGTCTAGAAATAGGATTAATCTATCTATATCTTAGCTTATTTATCTTTACGGAGACATGGCTAACACATCTCGTACCAGATGCTAACGTGGACTTGCAGGGATTCACTGCTGTGAGAGCTGACAGAGACACTAACACGTGGGGGACTCATCATTTATGTTAACAACCACTGGTGTAACCCGGGACATATCTCTGTAAAGACAGTTTTATGTTGCCCGGACTTGGAGCTGCTAGCATTAGCCTGCAGCCATATTATCTGCCGAGGGAGTTCAGTCACGTGATCACCATCTGTGTTTACATCCCTCCGAGGGCAGACGCAGCCGCTGCATGTGAGAGGATTCACTCTGTCACAGCAAGGCTGCAGACACAGCACCCTGAGGCATTTATCATCATTTCTGGGGACTTTAATCAC